>CAIGRB010120715.1:0-19625 GCA_903798255.1 Fraxinus quadrangulata
TTTGATATGATTAAATGAGATTAATTTCAAGATGTCTGTAATACCCTAACATATTATTGTGGGTAAATAGCTAAAATTTAAGGCCAAGCACAAATTTTCCAAAGTGTATATGGCTAAGCAAGACAAAGTTGTGGTAAGCTATCATCTTTAAACTTATAAATTATTTCCAAAATAATCGAAGTCCTTCGGATACTTTAATTATCTAGTCTGAAGCCCTTTAGAGGGGATTGGATTGAAGTGGACCATGTTGGATATTTGTAACTCGTCATTTTGGTTTACAATCAAATGTACAATTATTGAAAATAAAAGGTTACTTCAATTTTTTTTTTATATAAAATATTTTCTCACTAACAACATTACTCATGAGTGATTTTATTACTTGAAAGTAAATTTTGCACTTATTAGCGTATGAACCCGTTGGTTTTTGGGCCAAAATTTAATGTTGAAGTAATAATTTTTTTTTTTTTAATTCTGGCACAAATTACTTAATTTATTAATACTTTTACTTATTAATGTGTGCGTACTAAAATTCACGACGAAAATTCATTTTGAATCAATTGGGTGGCCTTGCCACAAGTCGTCTACTCAAACGGTCTCACGATGAGACAGGATAATAATTAATCTAATCCTTTCGAATCATCGTTCAACGTTTGCTACAATTTATAGTCAGATTAAACTTAATCCGAAGTTTTTATCCTCCTCTAGTCAACTAATAAACTTAAGAAGCATTTTCTTAAACTTAATATGTATCGTTTTAAATTAAATCTATTTGAAATGAAATATGTGTATTTACATACGAGTAAATAAGAATTAAAAATTTCACTTATAAGTAAAAATTAATTTATAACTTAAGAATTTAGTTATAATAAAAAATCAATTATAAGTAAAATAAAAATTCACCTATAAGTAAAAAATAATTATATCTACAGAAATGCATATAGGTTAAAAAAATACTTACAATTAAACAATTAATTTATATGCTTTAAAAAATTTGTTCATAATTAAAATATTTGCATATAAGTTAAAAAAACTTACTTATGTGTAAAAATTCTTATTTTTAGTTATAATTTCTTGTGTTACACTAAATTTAAACTGTTTATCGAATTTTTAGTTTGAAAGATGCATTTTGAAGTACATTGTGAGTACTTTGAAACAGTGTTTTAAAATGCTAGTCTAGGTTGCGCCTAGGCACCTCCTAAGCTTGAAACTCGGCCAAAATGCCTCGCTTCAAATGCTTTTTTTATCTTCAATTCTTAAATAGTTGAATTTTTTCCTTCCTCTTTTTTGTCTTCCCTAAGCATACTTTATTCGTTTTTTTTCTCCTTTAAAAAAAAAGTTTTTTATTTGTCTTTAACTTATTAAATTTTTTTATTAAAAAAAAAATTTCATTTTACTTTAATATTAAGTTTTTAAAAGATTTTATTTGTACAAAGGTTAAAAATGACTTTATCTAAATAGTTAAATAAGACTTAAGCTATGATGTTTTCTATATTATGTAATTATGATATTGAAACTCGTTATTTTATTGCAGACTTCAAAAGCATCTATGAAATTCCTATAAATCTATCAAATATGACTTATCCACTTGAAAATTGAAATTATGAAAAATATTCTAATTTTTCTATTTTAAAAACTTGAAAATTGTATAATTGATTAATGATATGAATTAATAAATAAATATAGTATTTTATAATTTTAGATGTTTGATATGTATAATTTTAATTATTAAATGATTTTTAAAATNAATAATATTAAAAATAAGAAAATTCTTTATTACGTTTAAACCTCGCATAGGTTCGTTTAAGCTCGTAAAGCTTGAAATTTCGTTTCAACATCTACTCATGATCTACGCTTTTTAGAATACTACTTTGAAGTGGTACAAAGAATTTTCTCTAACGTCTGAAAATCATAACCCATGAACAAGTCAAAAGATGAGAATTAATATGAGTAATCATTTTTGAGCGACTATATCTTATACATCAATGGATGGTTTCTCATTTCGAATCAAAGCATTACGAAGTGTGCTGCAAATACTTCGAAAAGATTTCTTCAATAAATTTTCATTTATGCCATCAAAGCTTGGGATTGTTCGTGACACGAGAACACAAATGGACCAAGTCAGTTAGTTACCAGGCGTCCAGGCCTTCTACAAAATGAGAAAATTGCACCAATAGTCTCAAATTATTGAACTTTTGACAAACTCGTCTTTATGCTTCCTCTCTCTTTTACACCATCTTCCCAACCATGAATTTAGGAGCACAATTAGTCATTTTCTATCAAATTCTGCCATATTAACCCTTAAAATATTAATTTTTATTGAGAAAAAACCTTTCTTTTTATTTAATTGTTTTAAATTAAATCACAAATCGATTAAAGAGTGTCTTACCATTTAACCATTCAAAGGTTAAGGCTAAATAGGTTGTCTGGGAGCCATATTGGCTAAATATTAATTTTTTTTTTTTTTTTTAACCATTAGAGAAGGTAATTGGGACCCAGACATGCAGTTATTATTAAACCATTATAGTGACGATTTGAATGGTCAAATGTTGTGGTGTGTAAAATGACATGAGTATTCCTCCATGATTTTAAATTTGCCCTACAATGAAGGGCAAAAATGATGATTGGCATAGTATGTGAAAGTTACGGATTATCAAATTAACGGTTACTAAGTTACCAAATAGTTATTAATTATCCGTTTTTAATTTTGACCATACGTGTGAAATTAATCAATCAAAAGTAGCAAGTCACTTTTAATTGTTTATAGATAAATAAGCATACATGTCTCATTATCCTATGTTTGAATAACGCAGTAATAAAGAAAACAATAAATAACAAACACCAAAATGATGACGGAGAAATCTCAACTGGGTAAAAACTACGAGACTAAGCCAGTTATCTCTACTATAGACATTATGGATTACAGTCTGTTTCCAGCCTAACAAATTATACTAGTTCCCCCTATTGTAATTCTTGTAATCTTCCAAGATCTGTTGTCTCCTTCCAACGTCCCGATCTTCTTCAATTGTCTCTTCCAAGTAGAATTCCAAGAATCTTCAATTCTTGTGCTTTTCCTGTGCTTGCAGTCCATCTCTCACAGTACCCGACTGAGAGAGTACATTTCTCAAAGTGTTAAGGAAGTCAGGTGTTTTGGATTCACGAACTTTGATGTTTTCCAAAAACTTGGTTGCCGGATCTCAAAAATGATATAAATAATTACACCAATAAATTGTGTTCTTGAATTTCTCAAACGTTGATATAAATATGTTATAACAATGAGACATAAAAAGACAACCACTCTCTTCGTGCAAGAGCATCTGTATTTATAGTTGGAGGTGTATGAGTAGTATGTGCAGTGTACAGCTCTCCAAAATCAGCAATTAGGATTTTTCGGATCGATCTGTCCCTCGAACGAGAAGCTGTGACAGGTGAGCGACACATTGTCGCTCGAGCGAGAGATCAGCGACAGACTGGCGACAGACATTCTGTTTTTGTCGCTCGAGCAGTGTCCAGACGATAGGCTAGNCTTTGATGTTTTCCAAAAACTTGGTTTCCGGATCTCAAAAATGATATAAATAATTACACCAATAAATTGTGTTCTTAAATTTCTCAAACGTTGATATAAATATGTTATAACAATGAGACATAAAAAGACAACCACTCTCTTCGTGCAAGAGCATTTGTATTTATAGTTGGAGGTTTATGAGTAGTATAGGTTGTGTAAAACTCTCCAAAATCACGAACTATGGTTAGATGGTAACATTGTGCTCGAGCGAGGGGATTTGTTGCTCAAACGAAGGGTATGTCGCTCAAGCAATGCTAGGGCGAGAAGCGAGCGACAATGATTCTGTTTCTTTCGTTCGAGCGATAGCCATGCATGAGGCTAGCGAAATTTCGGCTTCGCTTCTTCCATATTTCCAAACTCGAACTCAAACCCTAGGCTATCTAACTTAACTATACAAAATTGCACTTCACTCCTTTACTTTTACACACGTTCAATTAAGTCATTTTTGTTCACAGAATTACCAATTATAATATTGAACCTAACAATATCTTCCTTTGGTATTTTGTGACAAAACCATATAAATAAAATCAAGGAAATAAAATACATCAAACTAAACTACCCAATTTATATTATATAAGTTACTCAAGTTCTTCTACTTCTTGCATTCCTTGGTATATATGTTTCCTGAAATCAAAAATTCAATACCTAGTGTAAAAACACATAATACAAAAAATCAAAAAACTCATGAACACAAATAAGCATGCTAGTCTAAAACGTGACATTAATGTCAATCAAATACCAACCGAAATATTAACATTACAAAACATCAAAACTCAAACAGTTATGCATATGATATGCAATGCACATTCTCTCTCTTACTGCAAACTCTCAATATTTTTATACAGTAGGCAAATTTATCTATGTCTCTCTCCAACGATCCCTCGACATAAAATGTAAATATTAATACATTTAATTTCAATTTCAAGTTTTCACCCCATGTGTAAATACTCACTCCCTCTTTTTGTCACAAATGTCGAAATGACCGATAATTAAAAACTTTTAACATTAATATATAATAACTCAAAAATACCATTGTTAACATGCGTAAGTATAAGCAATGTACAGTAAACATTCCCACATACTTAGTTCAAGTTAACATGGAGTAAATTGTACAAGTGACTCATGTGTGTAAAATGTCACTAATCTTTTGTAAGCAGGACTCTAAAACCTTAATTTTGTGAGAAATGACATGTTAAACATCACTGTCAATAAGTATATTCCTCTACTAATGAAAGTCAAATCATTGAAAGCACATTAAAACTTATAAAGAAAAATTCATTTTGTACAGATAGTTTCTTTTCTCCCCCTAATTTTTTGCATATTTTATGTTCATATTTTTCAATATTTTAAGCTCATTATTATTTTTTCACATCTTAAGTGCTTGCTCTTCTCCATTAAGCAACTAAAATGACTTATGTAACGAACTTTAGGCCAGTTAACCCAAGTCAGTTGATCATAGGTACCAGGTTATGAGAAATTTCACATGCTTAATTGCTCGAATCAAATAGGGTTTCGAAGAAGAACATAAGATATTGAGATTTTTATTACATGGGATAACATTGATCTTAGGTCTAATAAATATGGTCAATTCATGTTCAAAGTCACCTTACTAACAAATTATTGTCATTCCAAATTTCACACACGCGGTAGAGTCCCACTAACAATATCATAGTGTGCAGTGCAGATGGTACATGAAGACATATATATTAAGTACATCATAATAATCTAAGCCAGCAATGGAAATTATGCTACAGCTCATCGATTATACATATGCTTGATTACTACAAACAGATTCAAGTATATTATATTATGCTTGTAAAAACAATTTCACGCATTTTTTATTTTCAATCTTCCATTTTTTAATTTTTTTTTTAATTTAAAGCATAAATACACCATGCACACACAAAAAAAGTCAAACACACAAAAAATAAAAATAAAAATATGCATGAATTTTTCTACCTAGAAAACAAATAAACAAATATGATGCATGCATAAATCAATATCGTACGATGATAAAGTATGAGCATGCACCGAAATTACCTAATTAATTAGGTATGCAAATGCTCTTACCTTTAATAACATCATGGTCTATTTCAAAAATTTTCATATCACTCTTCTTCACCCAAACTTGTCCAGTGACAGGAATATTCACAGTCATTTGTGTCATTAACTTTGTCAATTGACTCACTTGATTAGTAAGAAAGTCAATCTGACCAACAAACTCCCGATTCTTATTTCTATTTAAGTTTCGATTCTATTTCTATTCAGTAAATGATGACACATAAGCATTATGTGTCCTAACTCACCGCAATAAAAATATGTAGGGATAAACCTATGACCAAATGTATGTGGTCGCTGACGTCTATTCCTAGGTTGGCGGGTCCTACGATTTCTAGTAGGCATCTGTCCTACATATCCTTTATTCTTAGGTTCAGGGTTAGACACATGTTTAAATTGGTCATAACTAGAGACAAATGTGGTCTGGACGTACTAGCAACATTAAGATCATTTTTATTATATCATATACCTCCCTTATTATCAGCAGACTTGCCTATTCCTAGAAGGTTATCTAACTTCATAGAACCACTAGAAAAGACAAGAAATTGAGACTTGGAATACTCTAGATCGCTCAGAAGGTTTTTAACCTGGATTTCTAAGGTTTCCTTTTCAACTATCAGCTCATTAGCTTTTCTAGAGATCTTCTCAAGCTCACTAGTGAAATTCCTAACTTGAGTATATAAAGATTCATTCGTGAATTTCAACTCTCTTAGGGTTGAGGTAGATTCCTGAATGTACGTTACGAGTTTCTCATTTTTTTACTTAAGTTCCGTAACTCTCGTACTTAAGACTTTATTTTTAGTTAGAATCTTAACGCTCTCCTCATAGATTCTATCATAAGCCTCATGAATATCTCCCTTACTATTAGAATCTTCCTTACTATCAGAATTTTCTTCTGAATTCTCACTACTACTTATGCTCTCAACCTTCTCACTCTCCTTATCAGATTCATTCTTAATTCTCATAGTAAAGATAATATATTTTCCACTTTCCTCACAAGTTAATTTCTCACTCTGATTGTCCGAGTTAGACTCGTCATCAGTGAGAGTAGCATTTATAGCCTTATTCAAATTTCTCATACTGCTATGGCACTCACTCTTAACATGACTAAAACCTCGACAATTATGGTATCTCACAGATTTAGAACTCTTCCTAGACTCATTAGGACCACTTTTGTGGTTCTCTTGAGGTTGACTTTTATTCCTAAACATTTTTCGAAATTCTTTAACAAAGTATGCTAATTCTTTTTCATTAGGAGAATTTGAATGTGACGACTATTTATGACTATTCCTCACAGTTTTTAAGGCAAAAAAACTTATCGTTTGTGGATTTATCAAATGTCAACTCATAAGTCTGGAGAAATCCAACCAACTCTTCAATTTTAATTGAATCTAAGTCCTTGCTCTTCTCTAGAGCCGTGACTTTAGGCCTAAACCTTTGAGGTAGGATTTAAGAATTTTTCTTACAATTTTAGGCTTTGGGATTCTCTCACCTCGATTGAAACTAGAATTCATTATGTTGTTTAAGCTCGCATAAAACTTATCAAAAGTTTCATTCTCTTTTTTCCTAATCTCTTCAAACCTACTGGTCAGCATTTGTAATTTTGAGTTCTTAACAGCATAAGTTCCCTCGTGTGTGATTTGTAGAATATCATAAACGTCTTTGACTATCTCACACATAGGGCATGTAAAACTTTACTGTTCCAGTTACATTCATATAAGTGTACTATAGTCCAACTTTTAGGAGTGAGGATAACTTCATTATTAACCGTAGAACTAGGTACAACCCAACCATTCACAACACTCAGCCATATACGCTTATCCATAGATTTTAAAAATGCTCTCATCCTAACCTTTCAATAGGCATAATTACTACCGTCAAACTTAAGCGGAACAGTTAATGAACTACTCATCTAGATAATATGGATCAAGGAATGAATTTGGGCTCTGATACTAATTGAAAGTAACAGATTACCAAATTAACAGCTACTAAATTACCGAATGGTTATTAAGTATCCGTTTTTAATTTTGACCCTACGTACGGAATTAATCAATCAAAAGTAACAAATCACTTTTAATTGTTTCTAGATGAATAAGCATACATGTCCAATTATCCTATATTTGAATACTACATCAATAAATAACAAACACTAAAATGATGATGGAGAAACCTCAACTGAGTAAAAACTACGAGACTAAATCAGTTACCTCCACTATAGACAATATGGATTACAGTTCGTTTCCAGCCTAACAAATTCTGCTAGTTCCCGCTGTTATAATTCATGTAATCTTCCAAGATCTACTATCTCCTTCCAACTTCCCGATCTTAATCAATTGTATCTTCCAAGTGGAATTCCAAGTATCTTCAATTTTTGTGCTTTTCCTATGCTTGCAGTCCATCTCTCCCAATACCTGATCGAGAGAGTACCTTCCTCAAAGTGTTATGAAAGTCAGGTGTTTTGGATTCACGAACCTTGATATTTTCCCAAAACTTAGTTGTCGAATCTCAAAAATGATATGAATAATTCCACTAATGAATTGTGTTCTTGAATTTCTCAAACGATGATATAAATATGTTATAACAATGAGACATAAAAAGACAACCACTATTTTCGTGCAAGAGTATCTGTATTTATAGTTGGAGGTGTATGAGTTAGGGCTGGGCAAAAAGACCGAATCGAACCGAGCGGTTCTTCTAAAATTAAAAACTTGAACGAGTATCTGAATCGAGAACCGACGGGTTCGGTTCGGTTCTCGATTCTAGACCAAGAACCGAATAATCGAAGAAGAACCGAAATTTTACTTGTAGTATTTACTTTTTGGTATTTGTATTGGACGAGCGGTTATTTATATGTTATAAAATTAGATTACGTTAATTTGTAAAAGTTAATATTGAACTTGGTATTTGTATCTACTTTTTGTTATTAGTATTAGTATTAGTATCTACTTTCAAGTGTATTTATGTAGCGTTATTCTTAATGTTAAAAAATTTAATTGTAGTACGGAACCGAACCGAACCCGAACAATTCCAGAATTTTATTTGAAATCGACAGTTCCATTTTCTAAATACCCGAAAATTTTTGGAATCGAAAAAAAATCGAACCGAATCGAATCGAACCGATCCGTGCCCAGCTCTAGTATGAGTAGTATGGGCCGTGTAAAACTCTCCAAAATCGCGAACTAGGGTTAGCTGCATAATACTGTCGCTCGAGCGAGGGGACTTGTTGCTCGAGCGAAAGGTATGTCGCTCGAGCGACGCCTGGGAGAGAAGCGAGTGACAATGATTCTGTTTCTGTCGTTCGAGAGATGGCCAGGCGTGAGGTTTTTTCCCCTCATTGCCAAGGTTTTTTCAGAGTTGAGATGGACAAGGATTATAATATCTCCTTTTTAAAATCCTATTTTCTCATTTACATTTTTTTTTTATAAAATATTAATTTGTAAATACAAATTTATTTTTTTAAAAAATAGTAATAAATAGAAGTCGGTGCAAGTATCACATTCCTCGTCCTTGCTCCATTAGATAGAGGTGGGTGGTTTATTTTGCCATAATAATGGTTGGGGAGTGCTGGTGCAATATCCCCTCTGCAAAATTTCGTCTAGGTCAAATAGCTAATTCTCTCAAGTTTGAATATCCACATTTCCCACACTTTCCCTCTCCCTTTCTTCATACATTGCACCATTCTTGTTCGTAGAAATGCCCGAACGAAAATCCAAACCCACAGAACAAATACCCACAACTGCTCTCAGAAGATCCCCGAGGTTTCTCCAGTCTAATCAACCCGAACATGAAAACCCAGTAACCCGGAAATCCGAACCCAGTAAAATTCGGGTTCAAAATTCTTGTCCCACCCCCATTAGCTCCTCATTCCAAAGTTGCCCGAGCAAAACCAAGAAAGATGACGTTTCGACTAAGCGAAAGGAAACAGATATTGTGTCAAAAAAATCAAGAAAATTGAGTAATGGGTCAAGACGATACGCGAGATCTGATTGCAGAGCTGATGAGAGAAACAATGGAAAAGACATTGATTTGGGAAAGAAATATGTGATAGAAAGGAGGGTGACCCGGAGAAGCAAAGAGGAAGTTTCAAAGAAGCAAAAGGAATCGGATACGGGATCGAAAAGGTTTAAAATTTTGAGTAATGGGTCAAGATCTGATGGCAGAGTTGGGAAGAAAAATGGAGAAGGCATGGATTTGGGTAATCAATATGTGATAGAAAGGAGGGTGACTCGGAGTTTGACTCGGGAGAATAGGAATGCAAGTATTGAGGTTACTGATTGCATTCCAAGGGATGATTGCAGTATAAGAGTAAGGGATTTGTCAGACGAAGGAAAGGCTAACTTTGGTGTCAATTTGTCTGAGCAGTTTGAGCGTAACGTGGAGAATAGGGTTGTTTGTCCTGGTCGAGTGACATTTTGCAAGTACGTTGAGAAGGGAAGCAACAATTTGACTGAGTGTTCGGATAAAAGAAAGGCCAAAGGGTTATTACCTGAACAAAGTATAAGTAAATTTGACGATATAGAATGGGATGCTATAATGGCAGGAGGCGACGCAAATGAAGGGAATGGGTGTAAAGGAAAAGCATTGATCCATGAGAACAGGAGTAGAAGTCAAATTGAGGAAGAGCATAGTATTGTTCAAGGATGGACTAAGGAACAAGAATTGGCATTACAAAGAGCTTATTTAATTGCAAAACCAACGCCTCACTTCTGGAAGAAAGTTGCTCGGATGGTAATGCATCTCTACTTTACACCCTCGTGCGTATAATCCTTTGCTTTCCCATTTCCCTTTTTTATTTCTGGTGTTTCTCTTTTCATGCTACTTCCGCAACAATTTATCATAGGGCTCTTAATATAGGATCCAACTTCATTGCAGTGTCATTATGGAACTGAAAAGGAGCTAGTGCAACTTAGGGCCACCAAAATTGCATCATTTGGCAGCAACAGTAATACACTTATGTATAGGCTCTGCTAAACAGAATACGAAACTGGGGGATTTAGTTAGTTTTTATTTTCTAGTTACTAAAATGATGCAGTTTGGACCTTCACTGGTGCGATTCCAGAGCATTTTGCAGCACTGATCCTTTGATATAAGCATTTCACAGGAATTCTTGCTGTGGACGTATATTTTCCTTTCTGAGGCTTAAATCAGTTGTTTACTCACGATTGAGAAATACTAAAAGAAAACCATTCTAAGTTAGCAAAACTAATGAAAAAGGGTTGAGGAATAGACGGGGAACAGAGAATTCATGAATCCGATGAGTGTAACAAGTGTACCATTGTCTGCAGTGAGAGATTTCGTGCTGTTTTGGAACTGAATTTGCAAGACTCGTGAAATCTGACTTTGGGAGGTGATAAAAAGCATATTAGGAGAGAGATGTTCCAGCCCCTAAATATGGTTAATTTAGCCCATGTTTGGCCCTAATTTCTAAAACTCATTTTTTTCCAAACTCATTTCAACCACGTATTCTCCCAATAGAATACTTTTACACGTTGATCCGTAACTTTTCCCTACTCTTTAACAACACATTCTAAAAAAAATTCACTTCTCAAAAGATCTCTACCAAACAACGGCTCAAGAGGATAATTGGGTTTAACTTGACTGATGCTCATTTGCTGGCAGAGAGTAAAACTTAATCCTGTTCTTACTTAAATCCGCACTGTTTAGAGAATTACTTTCTAATTTTCTTTAAATAGCAATTTCTTTCATGCTGTTTCGTCAAATTTGAGTGCATGGCTAATTGGTGTTGACTATTGTTTATAATGGCTTTTATGTCAAGCATAAATCATTTTGGATTTTCTTAGATAGCATATTTGTAAAGCGCTTTGTAGATTTTTCCCTATTTTTCTTTTATTTACATCCAACGGCTGTTCTTTCACATGCCTAAAATGGCATTAGAATGTTCGTCTCTTGACATCATCCACACTGAGAGGGCTTGTGTTTATTCCAAACTTTAAGGGTCTACAGAATTGACCACATAAATCAGGGTGAATGGAATTCAACCTCTGATTGTTACTTGAGTATTCATGCTTTAACAGTTAAGTTAATAAAATGATTAACAGAGAAAAAGCATTTTGTATGATTCAAGTTTGGTATCAGTTCTGGCAACTACATTATATGCAGCCAAAATTTTACTAAACTTAGTGTAACAACCGATTGCAATGAATGTAGAACTTCTTTATCATTAGCCTAGTGGGGGATCAAAAATGACTATTGGTGTGTGTGGTCCTAATTTTACCATCTGAACAGTAGGAAGTGAATCATTGACCAAAAATGACTCTATGGAGCTCTTAGTGCACCCAACTTATATACAATGAAAGATAGAAATTATATTTGATTATTCAACCTTGGCTGAAATTACCTTCCTTTTGTCGTCTTCTAACTATTCGTCTTCAATAATTATGCATTCATTATGTAGGCATAAATTATCCAAGTCACTTAAATTGTGATTGGTAATGTGTTGCATTACTAAGCAGCAAATTTGGTAAGGTGCAAGTGAGTGCCTCTAGATTGCTTACATAAATATTATTTGTAAGATTAAAAAGTATAGGGTTTTATTTAAATCATGGATAAAATTCACATCTAAAGTGGATTATCATCCTTATCCCCTGAGTTTAATTAACATTAAAAACAGCAACAAGAATTTTCCCCGTCTTTATGTGACTTAAGAGGTTTGAAGTTATGCTTCTTTGTTTTCCTACCCATCTAAAGGAAAAGAAAAAGTTATAGCCTCCTTATTAGTGATTTTAAATCAGCATTGGGATTTTATGCAGGTGCCTGGAAAATCTGCACAGGAATGTTTCGATAGAATTCAATCAGAAAACTTGACCCCATCTCATCCTCGAGTGCGTTCAAGGGCAAGGAAGGAGAATGAATCACCCCTCTCGCTTTCTGCGAGTAAATTGCTGATTTCGGCTGAAACAAAAGTTAAAAAATTTAGATCCAGCAAGAGGAAAAGCTTTCTTGCCCAAAAGACTGTAAGACAACTATTAGAAAAGCAGCAGAATACAGATCAAGATTATGAGGCAGATTTGTTTACAGTTCTTGAGCCAACAACAAGTCCGTCTACTAAATTTTTTGACGAGAATGCTGCATTCGCCACCCCAGTACAGAGCAACAAAGGACTTGGCCTCCTCAAAAAATGCCAGAAAAAGTCTTCTTCAGCTCATAAGAAGCAACTTTCAAGATTAAAGAGCTCGTGCAATGCATCTTTTGTAAGTCCCCCAGTTCTTAAACAGATTAAAAACAAAGCATTACATGAGAAATACATAGATCAGCTACATTGGAGGGAAGCCAGGAGAAAGGCAGCATCATTAAAGAATGCCAAGTGTATTAAAAGCAAAAATGACAAAACCGACAGTCATTTTGAAAATGAAAATGCAGTTAAAGCTGCAAAAGATGCTCTGATTTTCAATACACAAGAAGCTATCAATCAGCTCAGAAGTCAGCAGTCGAGCAAAATAAACATTGATGACATTGATGACGATTGCTTTCTTAGTGATGTGGATGAAGGTGAAGATGGATTTTTATAGTTTCTCTTCTTTTAATCTGTCAATCCCATTTGTAACTATAACATGCTTCAGTAATCTAGCTGATATTTCCATATTTGATCCTGTAATACGGCAGTGACAGGATCCTAGTATCCATCTGAGGTACTGCTTTTCTGTAATCTGTAAATGCCGATTGTGTTACTTTTATTCCTGTGAATTGCAGTACAATTCCATTGTTGGATGTTAGATTTTGAATGTGTAGCTACTTAATTCACTAAATGAAAGAATTCTTGAATAGGAAGAAAGACTTCTGTATTTTATTTCTTTCTTGTTGAAAATAATTACATTGCTTGAGCATTTATACTACAAAGGAAAGAATAAAGAATCAAAAAAGAATCTGCACTATACAAATACACAATGCACCAGAAATTCAGTTTCACGTAACAATTTTGCAACCAACTTTTCTTCTATCCTTCTTCTAGAATGCCTAGCTGCCTTTCTTCTGGATTATTCTCAGCTCGTTGATCTGTTAAGGGCAGCTGCCAACAAGTGTGTTGATATGTACTCCCCAATTCTTTTCTGTCCAACTCAGCTGATCTTCTATCCACCTGATCAGCTTCACTTTTATTTCTCAATAACCCCCCGCAAGATGGAGAGTAGATATCTACTACTCCCATCTTAAACATGCATGAATAAAAGTTTTGAGAGCCTGAGCTCTTGTTAAGAATGTCTGCCCCTTGAGATTTGTCGGACACATATTCAATTGAAATGCTCCCCTTTTGAATTTTTGTAGCAATATGTATGGTTGATTTGTTGTCACAGTACAATTTTGCACTTTGTGGATGTGAAATATGCAAGTCCTTAAACAGGTAGATAAGCCAGGTTAATTCACACCATACGTTGGCCATTGCCTTGTGAATGCTTTAGCAGATCATCTAGAGACAACTCCTTGCTTCTTCGACTTCCAAGACACCAAAGAACTCCCACAAACACACAATATCCTGTCACAGACTTCCTAGTGTCTGGACAGGAACCCCAATCCGAGTCACTGTATCCTTTGAGCTGAATTTCAGAATTCACAGGATAGAATAATCCTTGCCCTGGTGATCTCTTTATATACCGCAAGACTTTGTGTGGTGCATGCAAGTGTGGTAGTCTAGGATTATCCATAAATTGACACAATAATTGTGCTGAGTAGGATATATCCGGCCTCGTGATGGTAAGATATAATAATCTCCCAATCAATCTTCTGTAGAGAGTAGGTTTAGGGAAAAGGTATCCATCTTCCCTAGACAATCTTACATTCTGACCTAGAGGAATTTTGGCAGTTGAGCCAATAGTACCTGAGTCTCTTAGGATATCCAAAGCATATTTCGTTGGCATATGTAAATCCCTTTTATTGATCTGGCAACTTCAATGCCAAGAAAATATTTCAACTTCCCAAAGTCCTTGATTTTGAATTGGTTATCAAGAGTGCACTTCAACTGATTAATTGTCTCTATGCAATTGCCAGCAACTATAATATCGTCCACATACACTAAGATGGCTATAAAAGAAGTGTCAGTTCCCTTTGTAAATAAGCTATAATCAGCTTTGGATTGGAAGTACCCCTGTTGAGTGATAAAATTCGAAAGTTTTGAACATCATTGGTGAGAGGCTTGCTTAAGTCCATAAAGACTTTTCTTGAGTGTGCACACTTTTCTCCCCCTTTCACTAAGATATCCAAGTGGTAGGTCCATATATACTTCCTCTTCTAAATCTCCATGCAAGAATACATTATTAACATCAAATTGTTGTAGAAACCACCATTTTACTGCTTCAATTGCCAACAAAGTTCTCACTGACCATTTTTGCTACTGGTGAAAAGGTCTCATGATAATCCACCCCCTCTTGCTGTGTGTGCCCTTTTGCAACAAGTCTTACTTTATACCTTTCTAATCCCATCAACATTACACTTAATCTTATACACCCACTTGCAACCTATTGTTTCTTTATGAGGAGGTAAGTCAGCAATCACCCAGGTATCATTAAGTTCAAGGGCAGTAATCTTAGCTTTCATGGCTGCCTCTCCATTCAGGAGATGTACTAGCTTATAGGAATACCACTTTGAAACCTCAATGCTCTTGCCACATTTAAAATGTGTTGATGTTTCCTTTCCACAGTGGCATTTTGTTGTGGCGTTTCCACACATGTTGCTTGATGTATAATCCTGTTTTGTAGGTAAAAATCTTTCATGATAAACTCCCCTCCATTATCACTTCGAATGCTTTTTTACTTTTGCTTCAAATTGATTTTCTACCGCAGTGCAGAAATGTTGTAAAGTAGTGGTGGTCTCTAATTTCAGTTTCAACATGTAAATTCAAGTGCATCTACTGAAATTGTCTACTATAGTAAAAAAATATTTAGAACCATCATGACTAACTTCATTGCAAGGGCCCCAAATATCATAGTGTATTAGCTCAAAACAAGCATTGGTTTTGTGTTGGCTATCAGTAAAAGGCAGACTGTGTTGTTTTCCTAATGGACAAATAACACAAACTTGATCATTATGTGATTTAGGATAAGAAGAATGACACATCATGTAGTGCCAGAGGCAAAAAATTTCTGCATTGTTGACAGAAGCAGGAATGCTAGTTTCCAGGTTGTGTTTGAGTAAAGCATTTGATAGGGCTGAAGGGGAGACCTCCTCTTGCAACATATGGTAGTGTCCTTGCTTCAGCTCACCCATTCCAATCATAGTCCACCTCAAGAGGTCCTGAATGTAGCAACAATCAAAGAAAAATATAAGACAACAATTTAGTTCCTGAGCCAATTTCTTGGCTGAAATCAAGTTGAAAGAGAAAAGAGGAACACAGAGAACATCACTGAGTGTGAGTGATTTTGTAACTTTGGCTGTTCCTATGTGGGTAATAGGTACTACTTCCCCATTTGGTAGAGCTACTGAGAATGAGACATCAGCTTGAATATAGTGAAATAAAGATTTAGAACAGATCATAGATCTGTTGCTCCTATATCTAAAATCTATGGAATGTCACAAGCTCTAGGAGGTTTAGAAGTAAAGTCAGACAAAGACCATATACTAGACATTTTATGATCAGCAGAAGAAGACGCAAGCATGCTTTGAACATTGTTAGCCGAAGGAGTGAAAATTTGAGTACTAGGGGCAGATTTTTGAGAGTGCCAAAAGCTAAGAATACTGCTCCTGAGTTAATGGCATCTGGGATTTGTCTTTTGCATTTTTCTGATAAGAAGTCAGAGCTGCAGCAACATGATTCACCATGGGTCTAGCCTTCCCATCTGACTTGTAGTTTGCTGGATATCCATTCAGTTTGAAACACCTCTTGGCTGTATGGCTAGGCATTTGACGGTAAGAACATACATGTCTATCCGTGTTGGCCTTGAAGCATCTCTCTAGATAGTGCCCTAGAATCTTACAGTAGGTACAATAGTACCTATCCATCTTCTGTGATCCACCAAATTTTTTATCAGTATTGCCTCTGCTTAACAAGGCCATAGAGTCATTACTCAAATTATTAGTAGATATTTCTCTCCGCTTCTCCTCTTGTTGGACAATTGAGTATACTTCATTTAGGCTAGGAAAAGGCTTGATTAACAGGATTTGAGCATTTATCCCTTTGTAGGAGTCATTGAAACCCATCAGAAATTTCATTACCCAATCTCTTTACTGATTTTCAATCACAACTTTCAAGTCTCCCCAAGTGCAGTTAGGAATGGATTCATAATTCAACAATTCATCAAGTACAAAAAAATAATTCATTAAGCCGACAAGGCAACACAAATAATTCATTAGATCGATTGGCTGACAAGGCAACAAACAACAATCATTAAGCCAACAAGGCAACATTTTAACAATAATTAATTAACTAATTCAATATTTTACCGACAAGGCGACAAGTAGACAGATGAGGACATTTACTTACTAGGGAGTATATTTAATCTTTTGCAATTTGCTTTTCCTATATGTGTGTGGGAGCGGGATTGCCCTTGTGTATTGAATAATTAACTGGATTATTTGAAATTCAAAAATAAATCAATGAAACCCATTATTAAAATTTAAAATTATTAAGATTACACGAAAAGAAGTCCCAATTATTAAGATTTAAAATTTCAGCAATTAACTAAAAAACCCCATCAAGAATAGAACAAATTGATCACATATGATTACAAGAAATTAAATCCAAATTAATCACTAATTGACTATATTTAAAAACCATCAAGCATAGAAGTCAAAAATTGATCACACTTGATTTCAAGAAATAAAATCACAATAAAGATTTACATAATTGATAATCAAAGACATAATTTTTAAGGGAATCTGAGCATCAAATATTGAAACTGAGCTAATTTCTCTACCAATTTCCAATAAACATAGTCTATGTCCACTAATAACTGAAACAACAATATAATACACTTGTCCAACCTTGCTTTGGATTAGAATTAGGTTTAGGTTTGGGTTTAAATGGATGATAAAATTTAAATTTTGTTTGGGCAAAAAAATTAGAGTTGGGCCATACACTCCTTTTTGTTGGAACAAGGCTTAAATTTTATTTTTTTGGTTGGACACGAGCTAAATATCAATTTTACATAGGCTAAACTTTAAAAAAAATGGTGGACAAATTGGATCTGGGCTTGGGCGAGCATGGGCTGTAGTCCGGGCCAGCCCAAGCCTGGATCCGCCCCTGATCAAGTAAGGTTTTGAGTTTAGAAAGATATACACTCACAAAATCCTGATTTTGCATCAAGGTTGTATGCCTTGTTTTACCTCAAAGATCCTTAGTGCATTTTGTTGAGCAAAACGTTGCTCCAATTCCAACCAAAGTTGATGAGCAGTCTCTGCATAAACTGTGCTGCATTTGATATCCATTGCCATTATATTCTACATCCAAGTTATCACTATATCGTTACATCGCAACCAATGTTCCATTAGAGGATCATTGGGGTCTGATGGTCACAAATACTGCCATCTATAAACCCCAACTTTTTCTTAATGTGCAGAGCTCTTTTCATGGATCTAGCAGGCCATGAATGGTAATTGTTTGAATCCAGAGTGTGTGTGATTGCACTCGAGCCATCACTGCTACCAATGTAGAAGGGACCTGTGGGCTGAGTTGGATCATGAGCAGTGAGTGTTGATCCATTTTGGTTGGTGTCTGGGCATTGCTCGTCATTTGGGGGTGAAGTATTTTGATTACTTGATTCTTCCATTTCATTCTGTGATACCATATTAGATTATGAATGTGTAGCTACTTATTCACTAAATGGAAGAATTCTTGAATAGGAAGAAAGACTTCTGTATTTTATTTCTTTCTTGTCGAAAATAATTACATTGCTTGAGCATTTATACTACAAAGGGAAAGAATAAAGAATCAAACAGAATCTACACTATACAAATACACAGTGCACCAGAAATTCAGTCTCACGTAACAATTTTGCAACCAACTTTTCTTCTATCCTTCTTCTAGAATGCCTAGCTGCCTTCCTTCTGGATGATTCTCAGCTTGTTGATCTCGTAAGGTCAGCTGCCAGCAAGTGTGTTGATGTGTACTCCTCTCCACCTGACCAGCTTCGCTTTTATTTCTCAATATTGGATGATTCAATACTAGGCATTGGGCTGTGTTAAATACTTTTTATTTCTTTTAATTTAATCTTCGTAACTGTAAACTGATAGCTGATTCCAGAAAGTTGCTGGGAATTGGCACGTGCACGTGCACGTCACTAAATACTGAGATATGGATGCAAGTTCATCACAACTAATTTAGCCTACTTCAAATTTATTGAGAATGAGAATTAATTTGTCGCTAATGTTGAATGCAAGATCATACTAGGGGTGCAAATGGCCAAGTATGTCCCTTTGTTACTTGTTAGGTGGCCGTGCAGGGTGAGACTCGGCAAGGCACGCCATCCCACAAGCTAAGAAAAATGAAGATTTCAAACTTTTGGTCTCATTTTTGTTACATTCTTCTTCTTTTAATCAATAGGCTTGCTCGTGTTTGCTAGACAAGTCTGGTCTATGTGAACCATTTTTATGTGCCTAACGTGTGAGCAAAAAACTGCTAACGTGTCAAATTGAATCAAAACTGCATTTTTAAAGTTTTTGGTTTTGGGTTCACATGGTTTAGTTTAGAATGTTTCAAAAGTGAAACAAAATGTTTAGAAATGGTTCTACTTAGATTTTGATGGTAAAAAATTATTTGAAATCAAATCGAATCGTTCATCCAACTTAAAAAAAAAACAAAACAAAACAAAACACTTGTTTTATCCAAGATTATCATTCAATAAATTAATTTACACTTCAACAAATTTACTTGCTGGTCGGCTTCTATTCATGACTCTAGGGGAAAATAATTATGTATTTATGATAATACTCTCAATAGTGAAATTGCAAGGTTAAGTTTTATGGTTAAATTTATATTAATTTATTGGTTAAGCTTATATTAAAACAAATATAATAGTATTGTAACATTTGTGTTTAGATGATTTCAATCTATGTGTTATAG
>CAIGRB010120715.1:27822-54528 GCA_903798255.1 Fraxinus quadrangulata
AAGTATTTAAGTAGATTGTTAGTTGTGAAATGTGATTCTTATAGTGTACTAGTTGTGTATTGTTCCCTTATATAAAACCACATAAACTATTTAAACATGTCTTCAACAATCTAGACATAAGTTATTAGTGAAAAGCCACTACAACAACGTTCACCTTTTATGGCATGCATTGCATACCGTAAATAATTCTTTACGGTGTATAGCAACACGCCATATAAAGTAATGCCCACTTTTTATGGCGTGCAGAGTACGCTGTCTACAGAACGTCATTATTACCTTTTACGGCGTCAATGAATGCATACCGTAAAATGTGATATACTTTTTATGGCATGCCTCTGAATACCGTATAATATATCATGAAATTTACGACATCCTTAGTAGCACGCCGTTATTACCTTTTATGGCATTCAGTTAATGCATTCCGTAAAATATGATATACTTTTTACGGCATGTCTTTGAACACCGTAAAAGATATTAAACATTTACGGCGTGCTCAGTAGCACGCCATAAACATCAATTTTATTTTTTTTAAAATTATTTATTTATTTGATTACCAACAAACCTATAATACTTACAAAACAAAATTAATCCATAAAAAATCAAGTTTTCCATTGTTTCGATAAATAGAATTATTGAATACAGTTCAATACAACAAGTCAATGTAAAAATTTATCTCAATAATTCTCAAAAGACTATTACTTCAAAAAAAAATGATTAAACCATATCAAGTTAACTTCTTTGACTGATAATTTTGTGATCTCACAAAATATCAACTCCCTGCAATTAAAAAAGTAACATTTGTTGTATCGATTGGACTCTCTAGCCTTTAATAACATGCTTTCATTAAGATCGTGTGAAGATTTAATGAAATTTGAATTAAACTCTCTGTACATTATTTTGTACATCAAATTTGACATTCCTAACCGTAAGAAATTTGGCCTGATTTTAATTTAGACACTTTCAAATATCGAAAAATAACAATAAACTAAACTTTATTATTATTATTTTCTTTTGTATGAATAAGCATATCTGATCCTTACAGGAACACAAGATTTGCACTGGAGCAGACAATGCACATAAACCTAGACTAATCAACGAATAAACAAACCATTAAAAGGACAGCATTATTAATTAAAACATAAAAATCACCAAAGAACAAACATTTCACTTTCTTAGGGTTCTAAAAATTCTTGATTTATTATCCGTTCGTACTTCGTACAGTCACCTTCCACCATAGCCTGCATTTCTAAACAATGCTTGCTTTACATCTTCACAACTCATGACCAAACGATGATCGACTGCCTGAAAATTTTAGACAGAAAAAGAAAAGAAAAAACATGATTAATTACGTAGTTTCAAATTATTGTCTCAATTAATTAATTATACACTAGTAATTATATGAGAATCAATAAGATTAATTCATGCATTATGTATTAACCTCATAACAGGAAGCTTGCAATGAAAAATCACTGAAACAGCTGATGACACATTGTTGAATATCGAGGCCTAACGCTTCGAGTGTACCAAGTGTCGATAATAATAATCCCGACTTTGCTGTACAACATATCTTGATATGAGTATCTTCGTCTTTCCTTTCTACATCGAACTGAAATTTTCGAATTTAAAATCAACTATTTCAACATGTAGAGCTACAAGAAAAACAGCAATTATCGAGTATAAACAAATTAGTTAAAAAAAAAATACCTTTGAAGGGTTCCTCAACAGTACTTGATCATCATTTGGCTTTATCTCCTTGAAGTTTCCAGTTAAGTTAATTTGATTTGTATCCTCATCTATCTCCTCCTCCCTCAACTTATTAATTTTATCAAGGAGTTCTTTCATATAATCTATTGTATCTCCAAGAATTGATGTCCTATCCATCTGCAAAATAAATAATTATATTTATCAACCAAAAAAATGGGATTTACATAGTCATCTCTAAATTTATGATTTACCTTGCTTATCTTGGGGACAATTGATCGGAGCATGGAAAGACGATCATTTAGTCGCTTCCTTCGCCTTCTTTCCGCCATTAGATTCTTGGAGGGCAGGCCATCAGCTTTCTTGGATTTGCACTTTCTCTCTGTAGAAAAACCTACATTTGAATTGTCGATATTTTTCGGAGCTTCGAAGGTTTCAACCTTAAATCTGCTCGTTTCATGTTCGAAACCATTGAGGCCGGCATTCTCAAGAAGTCCAAAATCTTCATTTTCAAGAATTGCAGTGTAATCTTCTTGAATTTGGACTGGGTTCTCATTCTGATAATTGTATGAAGAACAAAATTGTGGGAGCGGAAAATTATCGAGCAATGTTTGGGGTTCATAAAAGGGATATCGATGGCTAAATTGTTCTAAAAGTAAAGGATTCGACATTTCAAAATCTGGGGTTTGATGAGAAGATGAAAAACTCCAAACATTAGGCGAAACTTCATTCAGTTCATTAGGATTAGTGACCCAACTTTGCGACATTAACTCCTCAAGAATACTAAACTCCATCTCTCTCTCTCTCTCTCTCTAATGTCAAAGAAGTGCTAAAACATGGAGACGGATTTAGTATATATATTGTTGTTGTAAATCAAAGTATTATTTATTGTACCGCCTTGTTTAAAAGTTAAATTTTAGAAGTCGAAGAACTATAAATCATATCAAAAGTTCGGAATAAGTACAATTTTCGTAAATAATACCATATTGAGAGAAAAACTTTTTATCAGTAGGGTTAATTCTTTAAATTGTTGATTAATGAACGATTATATTGAGGAAATGGTTTTTAAATACAGTATGTCGTGTAAACGAAATACCTAGAGCATAAAATTAATTATGATGGAATTTGCTTTTTTTTCTCACATAATCTATTTCCCCTACGGATTATTTTTAAGTCATTTTCGCTGATATCTTCAACCTGACAGTGTTACATGCTCAGCAATGTTTGACCCTACTAATCTGTCTGAAATGAAGAGGATGGGGTTAGCATCATAGACCCGGTCCTGTCAGCTTTTTGATTATTTTGCTTGTAATTCGCACTCATAAATTAGTCCCCTTCTCTTTCACTCTAAACTATAAGGTGAAGTGTAAGTCGAGACATGGAGGTTGTGGCGATTTTAAGGTGACGCTGCCACCCGCGCACTTCTACCCATTTTGATATCTCTAACATGGTGAGCTAATCAATTTTCTTGTTAGAAGCATGAATAGAGTACTAAAGTGATCAAGCCCTTATTTGATTTTCATTTTTTCTCCCTTCTTAACAACTACACATTTTTCAATAAAATAATATTACATGTAATCCAAAAACTTTCTTTCATTTTTAATCACACAATGCATTCTGCACAAAAAATGAAGTTCAAACAGATTTTAAATTTCAAATTTTTATAGATTGTCATATTTTGTTTTAGAACCCAAACACTATGAAAAATCGTAATAGTTAATATATAATGATATTTTTCAAAACTATTTACTCCACATCAACATAACAATCTCGCAACATGTTAAAGATATTCTACTCGGCCTTTTCAATAAGTTTATGCTCAAATGAGGTCGAGAGTTATGGTGGCACAATTTAGCCTGTAGTATAGTTTTATGCTTGAATGAATTCGAGAGCTGTACGAGCTTGACTTAACCCTTTGAATAACTTTCTATGCTCGAAAAAATTGAGACTTGCAGAAGTTAGAAGTCCACCCTTCAAATTCAAAGATTATATAAACCGATCGTTATTATGAACTTGTTGAATATATCTGTAGTGCACGAGTTCGGGTCCAGGCCACGAGTAAAAGGGTGAAAGTGCAGGTGAGGAATCAAATCAATAATCCATTAGTACGTAAATTGGCCGGTGAAAAGGCACACATTTTAAGGATAATAGGAAAGAAATCACGTGAATATATCACCTGGAAACAAGTGGTTGAGATTCATTGGGTCACATAATCATAAGCTGTCAAATGTACATATGTTTCCAAGTTTGTAATAATAATAAAATGTTAAAACAATTCCTTCCTCAATTCTGCTTTACATTATTAAACATCAAGACTGTACCTAAACATTATATATGATCCAAACCTGTGATTATAAAGACAATGAAGAGTCCAAATATTAACAAATCATGACTAGTTGACTAGCTAATGGCTCAATTAATTCTAATCATGGATATCGGAAACGATCAACACTTTAAACATCGACAAATTTACTAGAAGAACTACTTGTAAAACTAAGTGTGATTGCTATAAGGAATGGAAAAATATTTTCAAATCGATATAAAGAAATGCTTCAATATTGAATTTCTAATGAAGTATGTCAAACTAATGTAAGTCTATTATCTTTTTTCGCAATGTTGTGTATACCAGATGTACAAATATGTCGTATGGTATTATGATTTAAGTATGTATAAATATCAGTGTTACACATTGCTTAGAATGCTAAAGATACTATAACAACCTTAATCAAAAGAAATTCAACTCTCTATATTAGAAAAAAAAATGCCAGTATTATCAATGTCATTTTCAAAGTACATACTAATGATTGTACCAATTATTTTAGATCCAAAATCGTTTACAAAGTAGAAAATATATACTTTATAGTACATGAAATTTGATAGTAGGAAGAGGGAGCGAAGGAATGTTCCAACTTCGTCCTAATTTCTTTATTTTTATCTCCGGATTCTAGATTCGATGACCGTGCACCGATAGGTGGAGTCACGACTCAAATTCAACAGGGGCCTAAATTAACTATCAAACAAAATTTCGAACACAAAATATAATATTATTAAACTCTTGTTTAGTGGGGGATTAAAATCAAATTTTTAGTAGATTTTGATAAAAATTAATGAAATGTGTGATTGAAAAGTTGTGAGTCACATTAGATAATCTCAATTTTAATTCATATAAAATAGGGGCTAAAACTAAAAGTAGTAAATAAAAAATTCATAAATTTTTTCCTCAAATTTCTCCGTTGGCCTCCATTTTCCTCAGTCGCTGCGTGCACATGTTAGTTTTTGGAGAACGCTAAAAAAGACATGAGATTTGGAACAATGTAATTCAAGGGAACTTAAAGATTCAAGATCCTATAAAAAAATGACGAATCGGATCAATAAATCGAAAGCACGCTTCAAAAGTATTCTAATTTTGTAATCACTACATGATATCAATCGAGGATCATCGACCTCTTATAAAGTTTGATTTACTGATATCAGAGCAAAAAATTATATGTAAGAAAATAAATGGTTTTTGTTTGGGGCAATAATTGTAGGGAAGCAAATCTACTGGCTTCACAGCTTAGATTCTTCAAGAAATTTTACGACATCGTGACAAGACATGCAGGTAGGAATACCCTGAAAACACAAAAGAGCACGACAAGAGTACGAGAAGGGACTGCTATTTCACTATCAACCTATAACAATCTATTTCAGAAACCGCGGCGTCCATTCCCCCAGATTTATGCGTGGTTTTTCTCCTTCAATTACTGCTAGTTTTGCAAATATTCCATCTCGTATTTTTTTATAACAATATTCTTTTGAGGATATACAAAAACATTATTTTAGCTTGCTAACTCTTTATAAAACTAAGTTAAAATAAGCCCCGTTTGATTCCCATTATTTTGAGAAAACAATGGCTTGAATAGTGATATTTAATTAGGAGAATGCGTAGTTAAAAAGTAAAAAAAAAAAATTGAGTTTACACACAAAATATTTTATTGTATAAATATGTGGTTAAAAATGAATATATAGAAAAAAGAGTTTTCAAATAATTGCAGTTTGACTGACGGGAGCTAAATGGTTTATATTTCAAACTTTATTAAATTTTGGTGAGGTAGGGCAAAAACAAAGATGAATTTATCAAAAATGGACAAAGATCCAAGCAGCCCACAATATTGTGAGCAAAAAACCGCCCTTGCCTTGGCCTTTTTTGTATAGCTTTATTATTAATTTAGTAGGGTCCCTTGTTAAGTGTTTGTAAGTACCACGTTCTCATTAGAATTTGAGTAAGCGGGAAATTAAGCTCGTGTTTGACACTCATTTAACCTTTTTTTTTTTTCTTTTGAGAAAAATGCGTTTTTAAAAATATATTATTAAAAAATAAGAAAATTTTTTAAATTTACGTGTAAAATTATTTTATGACAAAATGTGGTTGAAAATAATTTATTGAAAAAATGGATCCTAAACGAATCTATTTGCCTCAACTTTAATGACATAATATTTTATATCAGATAGTTAACCTGATATAAAAGCCATAAAAAAAGACATGAGCTTAAAATATGTTAGGACTCCTTTATGAAATTATCTACATGTAAGAATTTGATAAACGAATAAATTATTCTGCTTGTGAGAGATCGTATTGAAGAAAAATGAAACATCTTATTTCTCGAACTTTTAGGTACTATTCAATTGAGCACGTGTTATGTTTTTTTTTAATGAAAAAATGACATTAAAATGTAGAATATGTTAAGAATTAATCTAAAGTCGAAATAAGTAAATATATTCGTCATCCGATAGCTCAAAGTTTTCGAAGAGATCTATCAAAATTAGTGCATAAAATGATCTAATACTATTGGATGGTTGGTTCAAAGAATAATATATATCGACTAATGTATTAACAATTAGTTATATTATTTTTAAAACTTAAACTTTATATAATGTGGCAATTAAATATACGAGGGATGTAGTTAGCTAAATTATGTCATGAAATTCTCCCGACAAAGAATCTTTGTCTAGATTGTGAACATACAATATGTTGACTGATATGTCTCCTAAATAACTATTTACAACGTCTCATGTCTGCTCAATTCATTTATTCAATCAATTATTACATTTATATATTTTGCAAATATTCATGTGTGTCACCATATTATTTATTGCAAAACAACAAATAAAAGTGGTAGAAGGATGATGAAATATTAAATAATAATTATATTCATATCACAAATTATTATAAATATACTTTATTTTAACTGCATTAAAATATTTAATCCTTACTTATTGTTACACTTACGTTATCAACTTTTTAAATCTCATTCGTCTACTGAAACTTACATTTATTAGTACATATTGTCCTTGATGGTGATTTCTGTTTAAAAATTCTACTAGCATGATTTAAAATAAAGGACAAATACTTAGTAGCACTTTTTACTTATTTAAAAAATGTGAGGGATAAATAAATATTTTACGCCATTTTAACATGATTTTTGGACAAAAATTGCACTAAGAACGAGATGTGCTAATTAAACGTTTCATGTGATAAAAAAAATAGTCGGTACACAAGTATAACAATAAGTAAAATTAGAGTTGTTTATGCAATTAAAATGTGTTGCGCTTATTTAAAAAAAATGGTGCCAATATAACCACCCGATACTAAATTCATATAGGACATGCTTGGTAAGTAGTGCTACCAATAGAGAAGACAAGACATTATAATAAATAAATAAATAAAAATTTACTTTCAGTTCTATCAGAATAAGGTTCAACATTGTTCGTAATGGAAAATGGTGTCCTAGAAGATAGATTTATTTCCCCGTGTAACGATATCGTTTGTTGGATGAATAATATGATTTATTGTATAATATTAATATCAATAATTTGAACCATATTTGAATACCATTTTATTGCTTTGATATAATAATAATAATAATAATAATAATAATAATTGGGCACTTGAGTTGAGAAGCATGGTATGACAACCTAATAATTCGATGAAAAACATTTTTTTTGTCAATAATCGATTAACGGAGTATTTCACATTTCTTGTTAGTTAGCTTGGATAAAATTGCCTGTGTGGCAATAAATTACAATACAATTCTCTCGTGGAATTAGAGCATTTTGTCGAAGCATTGCACAACATTTTTAAAGTTTAGTTAGATCTCCACGATGCGATTCAATAACTTTATTTATTTTTGAACAATTAACCACATAAAATATTACAAGACAAAAAAATAAATAAAATCAATTATCAGTACCAAGGCACTGTAGATATGACGGACACCAAACAACATTATTAATTTCGTGTTAATAAAATAAATAAAATCAATTATCAGTACCAAGGCACTGTAGATACGACGGATAAAATTGCCTATGTGTTATTGTTGTTGTTAATTTCGTACAAATTGCGAAAAGTATTAATTTTCATTAGATATGGTCTGCGAGTTTTTCGGTGATCATTTATTTTCAATTAAATGATTTTATTATTGTTCATTAAAAAGACCCTTGAAATATTTTTTTTAAGGCTCCCAAATTGTTTGAGCCTTTCTTAATGTGTGATGTAGGACAATTAGTTTTGGAGTTTGAAGAAGTGTTGGACAGAAAATTGATCAAGAAAGGCCGCGCCAGGAGCAATTTTGTCATTTGTTGCGATAGTGTCGGAATGAGCTAAAATTTGGCAGGTAGATTGGAAACGGTCCGAAAAATTGGATTCGGATATCTCAGGATTTTAGCCAAATCCCTTCGTTTAGGCCTCCGAATAATTAATTTCCGTATTTTCCGTTTTGAATTTTCGTTATTTTTGGAACGTTCACNGGCCTCCGAATAATTAATTTCCGTATTTTCCGTTTTGAATTTTCGTTATTTTTGGAACGTTCACTATTCTATATGTTAGAGTTTCTTGTAACGCCTATTTAAAAGGCTTTTGAACGTTTCCGCAAAAGATATAAATTAACACATAAGTTTCGTTTTTGTTGAATTCTAGTTTTTCTTATTTTCAAGATTTACGCTGGTAAATCTTTTACTTCCGTTCCGCGTCAATGTGATAGTTATATCTACTTATTTTTATGAGATTTCATTTTAAAGAAGAATAAAATTATAATAAATTTTATCACTGCACTAAAAATGAGGCTCATTCTAACTTCAACCTTGTTCACAATTCTAAATCTTGATCAAACCTCGTTACTTTGTACCTAACTCACAATTGAATTATCTAATCTAAATATGAAAAGATCAATGATATTTAAAATATTAAAAAAAAAAAAAAGGTTTCTCGAAATAAAAAATTTAAAACTTCAATCATTTTTTTGGAAATTTTATGTTGTTAAAACGTCGCAAAACTTTGTCAAAATTCTCTCAATTCATTGGATGGTAATTTGTGTCATGTTTGAATTCCATCACTATAGAAATTCAATCCAAGCCAACTAATGAAATCTTAATAAGTGATGAATGGAAAGCATTTTGACAAAGTTTAGTGATATTTCAGAAATATTTTAAATTTCATCGAAGTTTTATGTTGACAAGTTAACAGTATTTCAAAAACAAATTAAAAAATCGTATTTATATAATTTTTAAAAAGATATGGAGTCATTCTGTAATGGTAATTAATCTTAGGGGTGTAATTGTAATTTGATCTCGCTTAATTTTAAATCAAGAGTAATTAATATTCACACCACGTTTATAAGTATTCAAGCCCATATAATATCCTGGACCTTCTATATGGGCCTATAATAAATGGATTCAATACTAGCCCATTTGGAAAATCTAGACAGATGTAATTATAATTTTGGGTTAGTCCCGCAACATTTGGAGGACCAAGTGAAAATCAGGTGGATTAGTAAGTATTGTATATTACAAAAATAGGATGAAATTATTTTTGTTGCAGTGTTTGTAATTTTTCCATAATATTTTGACGTTTATGCTAAATTTAAACGAAGAACGTGACAATTACGTCCCCCACAAATATCTATTTTGCAAGAATTACTTACAAATAGTGGATCCATTTGGCATGAATTTTGCTTTTGCTGAAAGTTACTTTAATTTTTATTTGAAAATTAATTTTTAAAAGAGTTTTCTATTCCATAAGTGTTTATAGAAGAAGGCATGTTGGGGCAACTTTCACTAAAAACTTTGATAATTAGGAAAATCATATTCATAAAATTAGCCAAACGAATTCAAAACAGCTTTTGAATCTCAAAAATTCTTTTTGGCCTCTCAACAATCATGCCAAACAGGCCTTTAAAACTGATTTATAAGTAATAGCATTATTGCATTATAACACTGAAAAGTGACAACAAAATTTTTTAAACTTCAATAATTACTTTAAATGACAGAGATATTATCCTTGGGATTATCCTCGCACAAATCAAGAAATGTTGGGGCCGAAGAATTATCCTTTCATTTCAATTGTAAATTGACCAAACTCTTAATACTTAAATCTTGATCAGGACATCTTTAATTTTCCCAATAACGTTTGTCCGTTCAAGATTCTTCTTCCTTTTCATTGTACACCCACTCCAATTTCTCACTTGATCCACTCCCAGTAATGCAATCAAGAATTCAAACGCCAATAATTCCAGTATTCATGCACTCTAGCCCAACAATTCCTACCCTTTTTGCAATACCTCAAATCCCACAAAAATCAGAGCACAATCTTTAATTTCCCTTTTAAAAATCAATCGATTTGCTCCGAAAAAGGCAATTTTGAACTTAACTGAAGTAGATTCGGTGCAATTGAAAGCTAATAGGATTGCACCTGGTCAATAAGATGTTCTAAGAGAGCACTAGGATGAGATTCACAAGTTCTGAGAGCTCATTCAATATTTTATAAGTTTAGGGACTTAATGGAGACGAATCGATTTCTGACACTAGTGGATGACGATGATGATTGAAGTGTAAAGATTGAAAGATGAAGGACCATGGTGCAAATAAGAGGACTCGAACTGTATTTAAGAAGAAATTGAGGAACCAAGTTCAATAGTAACAAAAATGCCTTGCGCGTTCGCAAGGGTCGCATCATGTGATCACAAGCATGGGAAATTGACCACCAATATGTTAAAAAGTTTGTGTCATACGATCGCATGGTAGTCTAGAGCATATTTGATTTTGTTTCCAAGTGTCACTTAACTTCTAGATGGAAAGGGTTTAGTCCACAAGTTTAACTTAATTCTTGGGGGTTATAAATACAGATGTTCATCTATCATTCAAGAGGAGAAGGTTTTGATGAACAAATAATCAAATTTCAGACAGTTTCTTGGATTTTGAAGAAGAAGATTCAAGAAAGATCTTTGAATGTTTAACCCTTGTTCTATACTTACAGGTGTTGAAATTAGGTAAAAAAATACGTTCAAATTAAATTCCCGGAGATTTAGTATCATGAAAGGAAAGTTGGCCCCGTCTGTCAAAATTTGGCCCATGCGCATTGAAGGCCAATTTTGACATCTGTTGATGAAAATAATGCCCTTGAACACACAGGGCCATGCACAAAGGCAGTATAAATAATTCGTTCGTTGATTTTCGTTCATTTCTTCCAATTTCATTTCAATTTATTGAGTTTCACCTAACAAATAATAGATACACAAGATTAAGTTATAATTCATCAAAAGTATCTCCAAGTATTTCTATTTAACAATCTAGATAAAGTGTATAAATTATATTTATCAAATATCCTCAAACTTAAAGATTTGTTTATTCTCAAACAAAGTTATAACCTTTCTCAATAAGTAAGCATGCAATAACTTTGGTTAATTGCCGTTTGTTTCATGATTGAAATCATTGTATTAATTCAATGAACAACTTCAAAATTAAAATATAGAAATCAATTTCTACTTATTCAATATAATAATGATGTGTATATGTGAGTAAAACATCATAAATTCACGAGTTGCTTCAATTTGAAACCCTTAGTCATCAAATATATCATTTCTTCACTGCTGTGATATACCCCCGAAATTTTTTCTTTTAACTCTTTTCCTAAGGTATGATACACGGCTGAATTTATATATTACCTCAACATCTCTAGTTTGGATAGATTTCACTAAACTTATGTTTGAATCACATTAAAACATTTCATTATCATTCTTCTACTTGTTTTCAACCATACATTTTTTAATAAAATAATATTTTTATCACATCAATAATTTTTCCTTCTTTTTCAACTATACATTCTCCATCAATCTACCATTCCAAAATAATGTGGTTCAAACACACAATAATTGCAAGTCAATATTTCAAAAAATAATGATTCTCCTATATTTTGATTATTTCAACTTCTAAAAGTCAACTAAGTTAATAATATATTATTAAAAGTTTAATTCTCTCAAATAAGTGATTGAGATTTAATCAATGTATGTAGTGCATCTTCTGTTTCGTGCACATATTTTTCAAGTTTGTTGTGCATATTCTATTTTACGCATTAACTTGATCCAGTTTTGAGTCTTTTTAGATTTTTAATAAGTATTCTCATTGAGATCTTTAATAGGGTAGCTTTCACTCATGAATGAGCATAGATTTTATCCCTTTTTAATGCAATAATTAATGCAATACTACTCATTAAATGCACATTCTTAAAAATAGACTTTTACCTTAAGATTTTCACATAATTTCATCTATTGGCCTTAGATAATCCACACAAGATTTTTCATACATGAAATTCTCATTCATCTCAATATCTTACTGCAACAGTTCAATAACTCCCAAACTATACTAAATTTTGTTTAAGGGTGTATAATGTAATAGTTTTCGAATTTAGTATCTGAGTTCAACTATTTTAACATATTCAAAGCATGAATCAACTCACTCCTTTGTAATGCTAAACTAAATTCACATGCTCAAATAATATCAAATTTTACATGTATAAGTACCAAATAATCTAAGAAAGTAACTTATTCACAATTCATAAAATAACACATAGCTCTAAATATATACATCATTATCATAAAGGCTGCTTAACACACACATGACACAACTGACACAAGTAAGCAAACTAGAAAGAAAATCATTTGGGAATTTTAAAAAATTCTCATTTTTCAAATTTTTTCGTATGTAATAAAATAATAAATTTCACACAAAAGTAATAAAAACTCAATATTTTTATCAACCCACACTTAAATGAGGCCTTCCTCAATATTTTAAATTATCATCAAGTAAGTAAAATAAAATATTAAAGAAGAGAATTAGGTAAGTAAAATAAAATATTAAAGAAGAGAATTAGAAACTCTCCTGATATATGTCTGATTTCGAAGGCTGATTTAGAACAATTTTTTTAGAAGCTAAATAGTCCACTTGGGTGCGTCCTTTCCATTGTCCATTGTAGATTTGTGTGTTTAGGTGTTATCTTCCTACAAAATAAAGAGAAATCAATAGTTAATAATATGGAATAATTCATACTAAGTTCTAACACATTACAAACTATATGGCAATATGGGGATGCATATACTTAACTATTATCTAGCACACAAAAGTAATAAAAACTACCTAATCCATTATCTAGAAAGCATAATGAATAAGAAGGAATAAAATTGGATTACCTCCCAATAAACTCTTGTTTATAGTCATTAGCTTAACTTTAGTCATTCGTATCATGGAATTTTGAAAATTTGTTCGTGTAAAACCCGTAAACATATGTGATCATTGACAAATAATAATTTAGTGAGTTAAGAGTACTATTCCATAGGGAATAATCTTTAAATTAAATTGTATTAGTGTGTAATTTAGTTTGAATGTTGTACCAAAAGTAATGATTTATTATTATTACTCTAATTTATTCTATGAGCTTGTTTTTTATGGATGAATGTGGGACTGAAGAATCTATCTTTATCATAGTTCCAATTCTCAACCTATGTAATTTCTGATATTTTGTGTTCTTAATAATCGATAATTCAATTATATCTAACTATTTATCCCAAGGTAAGTTAAACATATTCTACGCATGATCCAGTCATATTCTTATTTCGAATTCATATGCAAAATAATGCATTCATGCACATGATTATCAATAAGATTGCATATGCTATAAATATTAACACCTATTTCTCGTGTATTGAAATTGCAAAATTCTAACCTATTATGATCCTCCCGACACTATTATAAGTAAATAATTACTTAATTGATGGCCAATCAATGAAATAATTCAACAAAACATACAAGATCAATCAAAAAAATCAAGAACATACAACTATGAGTCTTTGAATTAAAAATAAGAAAATATAGATTACATCTTCATCAAATACAAACAACTAATCTAAGATAGCATGATTTCTATAATATTACAAGAAGAATAATGAAAAGTAACAAACACTTCAAAATTTGTCACTTTTGAAACAAAAAGTAACAAACACTTCAAAATCGAATTTCATGTATAATACCTAACTCTTTTTAAAGTAGCTTTTAGAATTAGATAGCCTTTTATTTCAACCACTCCAATGCCATACAATGAAGCATCCTAAAATCCTTTTAAAAACTGAACCTCAACTTGCTTTTACAAATTAATTTCATCAACAAAAGGTTTCCAATTATTATCCAGAATTATTTCATTTGACATTCACACATGTTTTTCATATATACCCGTAAATCTAAGAATGTGGTAGGTCGGGCTAGGCCAAGCCAATACAACTTACGTACTATCATTTACCTCATAATTAGATGGACAAATTCTTAACTACAACATAGTTATTTGGCTATTTGTTATCTTTTGTGATGAGATTTGTAACGTCTTTAAAAAATATTTCCAATCAACATATATTATGTTGTCTTTATATATTTACCTTATAATTTTTAATAAATTGGACTGATCAGACTAGACCTCATAGGTCTTCGAAATAGAGTCCGGTGCGATTCACCTATTATGATGGACCGACATGTGAATTGGCTGAGGTTCGATTTTTTAACGTGCTGACCCGTATGTGTCAGCAATTTCCTATTTAACATGTAAAAAGAATATCCTTATGATCACTTTTCAAATAAATTGCGTGGACCAACATGTGAATTGGCTGAGGTTACCAACTCTCTCTCAATCTGAAAACGAACGTGGACTGTCATGTGAAAGTGCACCAAGAATGTGTTTTGCTAAGAAAAGGAGAAAAAGAAAAGTGTACAAAAGAAGAAAAACGAAAAAGTAGAAAAATGACAAAAAAAAAAATGTAGAAAAAAAGAGAGGTACGTAAAGTTCAAAAACAAATTAGTTAAAAAATATTGAGTGATGCATATGAAACCTACCCTACCCTACCCTACCCTACCCTTACCCCATCCCCACCCCTCGCCATCCTTTGTGGCTCTTTTTTCCACATATATAAATGAAGACTAAATCATTTCTTGATCCAATTCTTGTGAGTAGCAGAAATGAGTACAGAACCACCAAAATATGCTTATCCCTATCCTGCTCAAGGTACCAAAACTAATTTAATTTTGGTTAAAATTTCATCTTTATATCTGTTTGTTAGTTCTTAATTTAAGTTCGATATATATTACCTAAATCTTTTTAAGAGATTTCTCACATGTTAAATCAGTGAAATCTTGACACACATATAAAATAGGTTATTACCAAGGGCCTCCAGTAGTGGCACCTCCACAGTATTATGCTGCTCCTCCCAGGAGAGAACCTAGTTTTCTTGAGGGATGGTACTCTCTCTCTCTCTCTCTCTCTCTCAGTATGATTTTGTTTGAATAATTATTAAAAAAAATTAAAATTACTTGAATATTAATTTTGATTTCTGTATGTATGTTGTTAGTCTTGCAGCTTTGTGTTGCTGTTGGATCATTGATGAATGTTGCTGTGATCCCTCCATCATTTTCATCTGCTGATTTAATTATTAATAATTTCACTATTGGTTTATGTAAGATTTGCACATTAATTGCTCAACTACTCAAGACCATTTCATGTTTATTAGAAGAATGCACGTCTAATTATTTCTTCATACCGTTTTAATTTTAAAACAATCTACTCTGACAAACAATTATGAATGTATTTACTGTGTGTGTTTGGCCTTACAAGTCCAAACCTGTAGTTTCTGTCTTGATAAGGCAGTGCTGTGATGCAAAAGTGATTAACAATGATGTGAGATTGACTTAGCCCTTGTTTCAGCTATATTATTTCAAAAAAATTGATTTTGAAATAATATTTTTTGAAGAATGTGTGATTAAAAAATAAAGAAAATTTATGAATTTATGTGTAATATTATTTTATTAAGAGAATGCTTTTTGGATAAGAAAATTGAGAAAAAATGAATTAAAATTTAACCTTTTGGCCCCACAATTTTGAAAACTTTGGCTTAATCATGTCAGCGTCGGGGAAACAATATTTCTTCTTTGATTATGAAAAAGTTCAAAGTCATGTTGCTTCATGATTAGTAATTTTGAAGAAGAATAGTGATAGAAATCATGAAATATGTTGACAATAATTAGTAATTTGAAAGTGAAAGTTTAACTTTGATCAGACAGTAAAATAACTTTTAAATTACTAATAATATTTCCAAAATGACATTTTTTATTATATCAAGAATCCAACCCCACCATGATGAATGTTCAATATATGAACAAACATACCATTTCATTTGTAAAATACAATGTTTCTTTAGATATACAATTGATATAAAATATAAATTTACTCGATATCCTATCGAGACCTTGTTTGGTAACAAGAATGTGATACAATGATTTCTACATAATCTCGACCTAGAGTACCTTTTATAGGCATTTGACCAAGAATAAAAAACGTACGTTAGCATGAGAATTCCATTATAGTCATATGATCCGGAAAACAACTACACATGACCAAAAGGAAGAAAAAAAAAAAAAAGAAATCGTCATCTAGGAAATACAAGTTTTGATGAANGAGTGCTGAGATATGATCTTAATTTTTTTTATTTTCCGTTGTTTTCTAAACATATATATTGGTATCTTTATTTTCTAGTTAATTCTAGTTCGATTGAGAAAGTTATTTAATATCTATTTCATAAAGTACTCACAATATCGATTGTTTGATGCTTTAATTCTTGCGGGTCATTTAATTATATATATAACTCATATGATTTTAAATGTTGACTCTTTAAAATAGAGATGATTTCATGTTTAAAGAGTCTCTTGGAAATGCTCTAAAGAGGTAACAACACCACATCTTCAAAAATAATAAAAAAAGAGCTATGTAGTAGCAACTCAATTCCAGAAATTCTTTTTAAATGGTTTTTTCCTTCAAATTGGTATCTGTTCGAAACAATGACGTCTTCTGCCGGAGGAATTAGTTCTCTATCACATTCAATGCTTCCAATATTTGATGGAGATAATTATGAACAATGGAAGATCAAAATGAGAACGCTATTGCTTTCTGAATGTCATTGAAATGAGTTGACACAATGGAAAATCAAAATTGATGTTAAGGTTGGAAAATTAAAATTGACGAGAACTTCAATTATCCATGATGCGTCAATTTGTAATTGGATGGACAATAAATTGGACAGCAAAAATGGACATTAGAAATCAACTCCTTTGCAATATCATTATTTTAGGCTTTCTGCTGCAGACAGACACAGATTTGACGCAGAAAGAATGGTAGATGCAAAAGCTCTCTCTAGAATTCAAAATGAAATCTCCCTTGCGCTATCGGTTGAACAATTGATTGGTTCGTTAGAATCAAATGAGCAATGAAGATTAAGGCGAAATGAGCATCCCATCGAGAGTGTTTTTCAATCAAAGCTTTCAATGATGTCACAACGGCTTCAGAAGAGAGGAAATTTACAGAATGAGCAGAATTCGAGAAATTAGAATATGTTTAAAAGGGGAGATTCAAGCAAGAAGGGTCCTAGACACATTCGAGATTTTTTTTATGTTCCTGACTTGGAGCATATTTTGCACAGCGTTGGACAACTCATCGAAAATGGTTACTTTGTTCATTTTGAAGATGGTTCTTGCAAAATTTTTTATTAAGAAAATGATGTTATTACTAATGTTGAGATGAAGAGCAATAGAAGTTTTCCAGTTGAATTTCGATATGGAGTTCTTTCTCTCAGAAGCCAAGTTGTTGATGATAATTGGTTGTGGCACAACAACATTTGTCATTTGAATTTTAATGGGTTGAAGCTGTTGAAAGAAAAGTTTGTTACGAGACTTCCTGAAGTTGAGACCAAAAAGTCCTTGTGAAGTATGAATCACACAAAAGCAGTAGAGAACCTCTTTTCAAAAGCAAGCATCGTGGAGAGCAAAAATGCCACTGGAGTTAATTCACAGATATTTGTAGCAAGATGGAAACTCTTTCATTCAATAAAAATAGGTACTTTCTCATATTTGTTGATGACATGGGTTTATTTCCTTGAGGAAAAATCAAAAGCATTCACGGTGTTTAAAAAGTTCAAAGCAATGGAAGAAAATCAAAGCGGTAGAACGATCAAAGTAATTCACAGCGATCGAGGGGGAGAATACACCTCAAATGATTTTGAAAATTTTTGCAAAAATGAAGGCATTTGGAAGCAGATGACGGTTGGCTATAGTCCTCAGCAGAATGGCGTTTTTGAAAGAAAAAATAGAACAATCGTGGAGATGGCCAGATCAATGATGAATGACAAGAATTTACCAAAAAAAAAAAAATTTGGCTGAAGCAGTTAACGCTAATGTTTACATACTCAACATATATCCAACAAAAGCAATAAAAAAATGACTCCATTTGAAATATGGAGTGACATCAAACCTTCGATAAGGAATTTCAAATTTTTGGTTGTATTTGTTATGCTCGTGTTGCTTTTGAAAAAAGATCAAAATTTGATGAGGAGTGAAAAAAATGCATTTTTGTTGGTTATAGTACAAACACAAAAGGGTATAAATTATATAATGTTGCAACTAACACATGAATTGTTAATAGAGATGCTATTTTTAATGAAGATGCAGTTTGGGATTGGAAACGAGAGAGTGCAGGAAACTCCGTATGTAGCAGTTCAAGCAACAGAATGAAAAGCAAAATCTTCCTCTTTCACCTTCAAGTTCTTCAAGAAATCAAGGTGATTCATCTGATGATTCAAGAAATCAAAGTGATTCATCTGACGATTTTCCATCTAGAAGAATGAGGAGGTTGAGTAAAATTTATGAGACCTGCAATTGTTCAATAGTTGAACCGGCAAGTTTCATGGAAGCAACAGAACATGAAAAATGGGTTAAAGCAATGGAGGAAGAGATGCACATGATTGAGAAAAATCAAACTTGGGAGCTTATTGATTGTCCTAAAAATAGAGAAATTATTGGAGTCAAATGGATTTACTAAACAAAGCTCAATCAAGATGGTGAAATTCAGAAGTTCAAGGAAAGACTTGTAGCAAGAGGCTTCACTCAAAAATCGGGTATTGATTTTTATAGAACTTTTTCTCCTATTGCAAGACTTGAAACAATTAGAACTTTACTTGCATTTGCTGCTCAAAAGAAACGGAAAACTTATCAGCTTGATGTTAAATCTGCCCTTTTAAATGGTGTTTTGAAAGAAGAACTTTATATTGAACAACCTGAGGGCTTTATTGTTGAGGGTGTAGAAAAGAAAGTTTATAAACTGAAGAAAGCTCTTTACGGATTGAAGCAAGCCCCTCGATCTTGTTATGAAGAAATCGATAAATACTTCACTTCAAATGGTTTTTAGAGAGGCAAAAGTGAGCCTACTCTGTATGTTTTATACAAAGCTGGGAGTGTGCTTATTGTCTCTATCTATGTTGATGATTTAATTTTCATGGGCAGTGATGAGAATTTGAATTTGAAATTTAAAAGGAATTTGATTGAAGTCTCTCAAGGAAAGGATGATATTTTTATTTCTCTAAAAAAAAATGCTAAAAGCATTCTACAAAACATTCTACAAAAATTTAACACGAGAAGTTGTAAAGCAGTTTATACTCCTCCGGTTGTTAATGAAAAATTGTCAAAAGATGTTGGTGGAAGAAAGGTTGATGCATCCTCACACACGAGATTAGTTGGTAGTCTTCTTTACTTCACATCCATTAGACCCAATATTATGTTCGCGTTAAGTGTTCTTTCCAGATATGCATGAGCCAACTCAAAACTCATTTGGGGGCTGCAAAAAGAGTCATGAGGTATTTGCGGGGAACTCGACTATGACATCATGTACAAGACAGTGGAAAATGTTGGAAGTTGGTAAGTAATTATATCACCGTGGATCGATTTGGGCAGAATAATGTCGTGTACAATGAAAGCTAAGAAAATGTTAATGGTTGAGGCAATAGTTCGACTCTCTCTTTTTAAGACAATAATGCCTCGCACTGGTGCTGACGGTATTGCAGCACTCGTCTCTCCAAGATACAACGACCTCGACTTGTAATAGTAACACTACAAATTACAAGCCCCAGCGAACCTACTAACGTTTTGATCTCTCTAAACAATTCGGAGGACTAAAATGCACGAAAATAATTTTCGAGACTGAATTGCAAAATATGAATAATGCAGGAACGAAGGAATAATTTCGGAAGAAAAATAAAATCAGAATTGATTTTGGAGTGAATGAAAACCGGGGTACAAGGGCTAATATATAAAAGTTGAAAGGTTGTGTCCAAAAGACACAACAGTCGAAAAGTTGTGTATTCAACATACACAAATAGTTTGGACAGGCTCAACCGTCAACCGTCCTTCTAGAAAAATCCACGTGTTAAGCACAGAAAAATCGGGGAAAAAATATAAATAAAATATATTATTTTTAAATAATAAAATAATATAAATCAAATATTATTTCACTAAAAAATATATATCAGCTTGGCCCAAATCCAAATCCAAGCCCAAGCTCACAACCCGTGCTCGTGCCGGCCGGACGAACAGCGGTGGCGACGAGCGCGTGTGAGTTTTGATCCAACCTACTAGCATGTATGTTCTCTCCCTTCAAAGACTTTGGTACCCCTTGGGGCCCGAACCCAAGTATCAAACTTGAGCAATATAAAATGGTTTATATTCTTCTAACTTTCCTATGTGGGATTGGCACTTTTCCAATTTCCCACCAATTTTTATTCCAATTTATTTCAACTTCAAGTGGTCATCTTTTGGCCTTAATTTCTCATTCACCTTAAATTGATTTTGAGAAAATAAATACATTACATTAATCTACTTATGGAGTATAACACACTTGACCAAAGAACTATTTTGTCCAACTAACGGGACCCCCTAAAATAATTGGTCAAAAATTAGTCAAACCAACTAATAAAACCAATTTTTCCAACAGAAAATTGATTGGTTATTCTAACAGTGATTGGGCTGGATTTTTGGATGAAATGAAGTCCACTTCTATCTATGTTCTCTCTCTTGGATCTGGTATTTGTTCTTGGGCATCAAAGAAGCAAAAAATAGTAGCACAATCTTCAATAGAAGTAGAGTATGTATCAGGATCTAAGGCAACTTCTCAAGAAATTTGGCTTAGAAGAGTTCTTGAAGACATTAGGGAAAAGCAAGACGAAGCAACTATTTGTTTTGTGACAACAAATCTGCAATTACTATGGGAAAGAATTCGGTTTGTCGTGATCGTATCAAGCACATCACAATAAAATATCACTTCATTATGGAAGCAATTGAGAATAGAGAAATTCAACTGGAGTATTGCAAAACAAAAGAGCAATTATTAGATATTCTTAGGAAAGCACTTCCCAAAGGAAAGTTCTTTTTTTCTTAGAGAGTTGATTTGAGTAACAAGAAAAGTGCATTAAGGGAAAGTGTTGGAATTAATGCTTTAATGCACTTTGGAATTGATGAGTCATTTATAAGTTGTGGTTTCAATATAATATTGATTTCTTCACCTCTCACTATATAAGGAGGTAACATCACCATATCTTTAATAATAATAATAATAATAATAAGAGCTCTACAATAGCAACTCAATTCCAGAAATTCCTTTTAAATAGTTTTTTTCTTTAGTTCTGAAGTATTTTCTTCTGGCACACCTATTTGCACCTAATCAATTTTTGTACTTCATGGTTTCTTTCTCAAATCCAATTGTTGAAAATTGCTTCGCATACTCCTCCACTTCGTGAGGAAGTTTTGAAATCTCGAATTGGATGGAAGGACTCGACTGCATTGTGGTCACGAAGTCCTTCAACTTCGTCCTTGAAGTGAAAAGGGAGAATGAAATGATGAAGAGAAGAAAAAATAAGTTTAGAACTGACAAACACTAGAAAAGAATTATTATTTGAATGATGGTCTCTAGAGTGTTTAGTAATTTGGAATGGACAACATGCAATCAAAATATATGATATGATAATATAAGCAATTAATTAAAGAACCTTGAGTCTCAACCTTAATTTTCATAGCCAACTTCGCAGAAGCATAAAAAACTCGGCAACTTTAACAAAATCCTCTTCAACAAATCCTCTAGAAGTAAGAGCCGGGATTTCTAAGAAATACGAGTTCATCAAACTATTTAGTTCGGGAAACTAGTTTTACAGTGAAATCCCAATGCATGGACAAGCATGTTACCCATTCGAGTGCCACCAGGAACCATTGCAGATACGTCTCCAGGAATAATGTTCTGGAAGTGAGCACGGAGTCGAGCGCGTCAAAGTCAAGTCTGAGAAATGATCCGTTGATTATCGAGGAAGGTCCGATAACACGGTCAAGAGCAAAGCGGGTGAAAGAGACGATGTGATTGTTTGCTCAAACTACGGTGGACGAAATGTCTAAGTTAACAAACCAAGGAAGAACTTTCATGAAGGGGTCGATGGCCGAAACCAATTCGAGCATCGTGTTGCAAGAACGGAAGTTGCTTGGGGGCAACTATGCGATCGCATAGTTGTCCGCATGCCCCCTTCCCGAAACTCCAAAGAGGAGTTCCAGATGATCTATGAGACTGCATAGCTACACAATGCGGCCGCATGTTCATTCCGGCAACAAATTTTTCAAATTTTCGAGTAATCTTCTATTTAAGTTAAAACTTTTATGGAATGTTTTTTATATTTTTTGGCTTAATTCCATTTTTAGCTAGTTTTTATGGGTTTCTTATAAATATGATTCATTCTTTTCATTGAAAAACAACATTATTATTGAGATTTATTGAGAGACAATTTGCTTTTCGAATTCTTGTTCCTCGTTGGACAAATCACTAACTTATCAAGATTCTTCTTGTGGCCTTCAAATCAACCGGGTGAGATTCTCAAGTATTCAATCAAAATCGTCAACATTTCGTTCGCGTATTGTTGGTTATTTTGATTCGTTATTTTCGAATAAAATCCATAACTTTGATTACTTCGACTTTCTTGGGGTTCGATTTCAATCTAATTGTGGATTTCGTAGTTCTTCGCTATGTGGGTTCACATAAGTTAATATCAAAGTTTATGTTCCAAAATCAAGGTTTTACCCTTTTCTTTTTTCATTTGAGTATTTATTTCATTTTTCTTGCATTCTTTTATTTAACTCTTTTGATCAGTAATTTTTCCGTCAAAAATTCAAAGTTGTTTTTGTACTCATTTTGTATCCAAACCAACTTCCGTTTTCTTTGCTAGTGTCATAGTTGAATGTATTGAATTCTAAAAAAATTAAATGGGGCGGGACACCCGTTACCCTTCCCCCTCCCCGAATACCCGATTAAGCAGGTTATTCCCGCCCCATTCGAGGTGGGGTCCGCAGGTATCGGGTTTTTTTGCCATCCCTAATTTCATTCCAATTATTCAATTCAATTCTTTTTCTTTCTTGAGTTTTCAAAAATTTTTTTTAAAAAAAATCTTACTTAAAATCCCGATTTGAATTCTACGAAAATAATTCTTGGTTGAGTTCGAATTTATCCTTTGAAACACTTGGGTGGAAGCATTGAATGGAAAAAGCAGTGGTAAAATCAATAGAGGGAAAAATCGAATTGAGTGATACACGAGCGCACATTTGTGAGGCAAAAATAAATTTTAGATTTAGGATGTCAGACAGGGACAGATCAACACCAAACCGAGACAACCAAACCAATATGTTGATGAGATGATACGTAGGTTTGGACGATTATTTGAAGATGTACGGAATAGATTAGATAGACAAGACATGGAGCTTGCCAACTTGCATAGGGAAGTTCCAAATATACGGAGACAGGGTATGCGGGAGCCATGATGGAGGTGCGTAAAGAACATGATTATAGGAGTGATGTGGATGAGGAGGCATATCGAGGCTGAAATTGGTAAAATGAAAAATAGAGGAGCTAGGCTTGAACGAATGGGTAGAAATTTGATTGGAGACGAGATAGATGAGAATATGGGCAACATAAAAATGTTCATTCCACCATTCAAATGAATGAGTAATCCGGAGACTTACTTGGACTGGGAGAAAAAAGTTGAATTGATCTTTGACTGCCACAACTATTCGGAGAAGAAGAATGTGAAGATAACGGTCCTTGAATTCACCGACTATGCAATCACTTGTTGGGATCAAGTAATGACAACAAGGAGGGGAAATATGAAACAACTGATCAATACATAAGAGGAAAGCTATCACGCGAAAGGGGTTTGTACCTAATCTACCGAGAGCTTTATCCGAGAGCTTTATCAAAAACTATAAAGCTCTACCAAGGATCGAAGAGTGTATAAACTATCACAAGGAGATGAAGTTGTTGATGATTAGGGTGGATGTGGAGGCTCGGGAAGCCACCATGGCCAGGTTTTTGAACGGGTTGAATTAGGACATAGCTAATGTAGTGAAGCTGCAACACTATGTGGAATTAGAAGACACGCTATACATGGCTATGAAGGTATAGAGGCAATTGAAGAGGAAGGAGGCAGCCTACTCATCGGGTGCTTCGGATTTTAACTCAACTTTGAAATCGAAGTGGGACAACAACAAAGGAGATGGGGTTATTTCTAGGGGTAAACTTGAATTGCCGAAGGAAAGAAGAAGAACATGCTAGCAAGAAAATGGAATCTCAGCCATCAAGGAATCGAGACATCAGATGCTTTAGGTGTTTGGGATAAGGGCACATCGCTTCTCAATGTCCAAACAAAAGAGCGATGATTTTGCGGGATAATGGAGAGGTGGTGAGTGAAAGTGAGAGTGATTATGAAGACATGCCGGAATTGGAGGATGCTAGTGATGAAGGCAGAGTGGAAAATGTTGTTGGCGAGCTATTGGTTATGAGGTGAGCTCTTAACACTCAAATCAAGGCGGATGTTTTGGAGCAGCAAAGAGAATATTTTTCATACACGGTGCCACATAAATAATAAGGTATATAGCATGATCATAAACGGTGGTAGTTGTACAAATGTAGTTAGCACAAATCTGGTGGAAAAATTGGGATTAACTATGCTTAAACACCCTAACCCTATAGGTTACAGTTGTTGAATGAATGTGGGGAAGTTAAGGTGAATAGAAGGGTGTTAATAAATTTTTCAATTGGTAGTTATCATGATGAAGTATTGTGAGACGTAGTACCTATGTATGCGAGTAATATTTTGTTGGGGAGATTATGGTAATACAATAAGAAGGTGATACATGATGGGTGTAAAAATAGGTACAACTTTGTCAAAGGTGGAAAGTCTATTACACTTGCACTATTAACACCGGCACAAGTGAACGAATCAAAATAAGCAAGAAAACGTAAACGAATGTCGACCCTTTTGATTGGATATTTGAGAATCTCATCTGGTTGATTTGAACGCTACAAGAATGATTCTTGATAAGTTCGCAAATTGTCCAATAAAGAACAATGAATTGAAAGCAAATTTGCCTCGCAAAATAATTCTCAATAATGTGTTGTGTAAACAATGAAGAATGAAAAATCTTATTTTATACTAGCCCTAAAATCAAGGTAAAACCGCATAATATTCCAAAGATTACAAAATTATGGTAAAAATATAATTCTATTGCAATTAGGAAATTCGCGAAAAAATGAAAAATATCACCTCGTTTTTTGTCTATGCGACCGCATAGTATGGTTGGATGCGGTCGGATGTGTCATCTGAAATGCGACCTGGAATTCCCTGCATGGCTCCATGCGGCCGCATGGTGTTTTNGAGGGAAGGTGATGAATGGAAAACTGCATTTAAAACTAAATATAGCTTGTATGAATGGTTGGTCATGTCGTTTGAACTCGCTAACGCACAGAGCACTTTTATGCGTTTAATGAACCATGTTTTGCGTGCATTTATAGGCAAATTTATTGTAGTTTACTTTGATGACATTTTAATCTACAGTAAGAACCTCAATGAACATTTTGAACATTTGTGGAGTGTGTTAGTAGTTTTAAAAAAAGAACAATTTTTTGCTAACATTAAAAAGTGCGCATTTTGCATGGAAAATGTTGTACTTCTTAGATATGGCGTTAATGCTAAGGAAATAAAGATAAATGATAAGTGTATTTTATACACTTATTCGGGGTCTAAAATATCGATATTTGATAGTTCTTCTGACAATATATCCTAAATTATTGTATTTTATATTATATAGGTAAAACTCAATACTTGGACGAGGAATAGAAAGAAATAAGCGAAAAATGGTGAAAATGGCAAAATCCAAAGTTTGAGTACCAAATTACAAATTCAATAGTTGATTCGAACCGCGAGATGATACTTTGAAGATTGAGATGAGACAATTGGATGAAATTAGAATTCAAAAAGTAATGGAATATGATCAAAATATTATCACAATCAATGTCCAATCGCACAAGTTATATTCCAGATTTTTAGTCGAATATTGACCCATTTTCGGCATTGTAAACGTCTGAATTGGAAACATTCTATTTCTAGAAAAGTTGTAGTCCTTTGAGCTAGCTTTCCAACGCACTTTGAATCGCTTCAATTGGATACCGGGAGAAAAAGTTATGGCCACAATATTAACTGATGTGCAAAGACAAAAAAATTCGTGCGCGAATGAAACTTTCCTTATTCGATTGGAACTCTTTTGGAAACCAAATTGAACGTGATTTTCAACCAATTTTTGACTCCTACAAATAGATAATAGCAGAATTCATGAAGGAGACTTAGATGACGAAATTTTCAAGATTGGAGAGCATAGAACGAGGTAAAAAAACACAATTCATACCCAATGCGTGAATATCCAAATCCATAATTAATTTGGTGATGTCGTTTCTTTATTCTTTTTCATATTTTCTTCTTT
>CAIGRB010120728.1:0-32378 GCA_903798255.1 Fraxinus quadrangulata
ATTATCGCACTTTACTTTACATTACCTTTGATATTGTGCTTTATTTATACTTGAATTAAGTTATTAAACTTTGATATTTAATTCTAGTATCATACTTTGAAATTATATCTTGTGTATTGTATAGCTTTGAGACAAAGAGTCAAAAAAGTTTCAAATACCAATTCACCCCCCTCTTGGTTAGTTATTCTTGGGTTATGAACATCATACACATCAATGTACATAAGTTTAGAAATTTACTAAGCTCTGCTAAGTGCTTCGAAAGACACAAATTGGGATGCGTAAAGGCACTTGGAGAGATACAGCGTCGGAGTTGCTCCGCTTCAACAACCCTTCCCAGGATAGTCCCAAAAGGTTAAAAAACTACCTAGTAAACCACTTCAGACATCACCTGCAGAGGGTCTGCACGAATCAGGTATGTTCCCAACTATAGAGGTATGGTAAAGGCCATTTCCCTATACAAATTTTTTATCTCAATTTTACTTTCAAGTCCATGCATTACATAAATAATCATGTCTAGACTTGGGGGACTATTGTTACGCCTCACCTCCGAGACTCAAAGTAAAGGTGCCACGTAGCAAGCTATATGAGCAGAAAGTCAACAGGAAAGTCAAATAAAGACCCATGAGGTCAAAATATGAAGAAATCATACAAAATCGAGGTACTTGCACTGTAAGGCCGAAATCTATACTGAGGCACCGCCTCAGGGACAAAGCACTACACTTGAGCTGAGCCTCTGCCTAAGGAAACAAAGAAAGGAGCTGAAGCTCTCCATTTACAGAACGACTTCAAAAATCTCTTCGAAGTTCTCAAACTCGTCCGAAACTCATGAAGCCGACAATCTCTCTTGTAATAGATTCGAAGATCTTTTAGAAGTGATTGATGTAACATTTTTAATAAAGTTTGTCAGTATTTCAGCCTATTGTATAAGGCGGCTGACCCATTTTCAATGTATTAATTGCATGAGTAGATGTGACCTTCCAATTCAGTAGATTCGATCCAACAATCACCAAGTCGGCCAAAACAGTATAAATATGTTCTCTTTGTAAGAAATGGGGGGTAGGCTTCTTGACAATGACAAAAGAGAAAATATATACTTGAACTCTCAAGAAATCAAAAAGAAACACTTAGTAGAACATTCGTTGATTATGAATTCCAAGAGACAACCTAGTGATTTCAACGTACATTTTTATCTATCCTTCCACATATTCTTATTGATTGTAGCATAATTTTCTTTGGTTTCTGTCCGGCGATCATTGTTAGTGTGATTGCTCTCATTTCACACCGTCGGAGCTTGAACATCTTTGTCTCTTGCCACAAAGTGCCTCCCACGTCCATTTTCGACCTTTTATCATCGTTGTTCCAGTAAGAACGCGCCGAAATCGTACTTGACTTGGCAAGAGTGGGTCTGGCATCTGTTGAATTCATTTTTTGGGGTCAATAGCATGTATATGTATACTAATCAAATTTGCAGTTGTTTTTTGAGAAGATTTTATTATTTTTCTATTTTACGCTTAATTTTGTTTATACCAATTAGTATTTTTTCTAAACTGAATAGGAGAACAATCGGAGAAAGAGGACAAGGTGTCATTGGAACTTACTGATGAAATCCTTCAGAGCATGGAAGTCAGGATGACCTTTCGTGGTTATGTTTGTACACCTTTCTAGTTGAATTGTTAGTTTTATTAGAAAATGGAATGAAATTTGGGGAAATTGACTTTTATTTTCCATTTATTTTGTTATATTCAGCTCGTTCTTTGCAAAATAGTGTTAATTGTTCAGTTGATCTTTCAACTTTTTAGCATAGGGGGAGTAGCCAGTACTTTCAGTTTAATTTCACATTAAGGATACTAAGGTTTTATATTTGTTATCATCAATCGATTTACCCTTTGTCAAGTTAGTCAGGAAGATCCTGCTTTCAGTAAACGGATATGCATTGTTAGATTGTAGGAACTATATTCTTAATTCCAGTAGTGGAAGAAATTTTATGTGGCAATTTTCAATAGCAAATGGAAAAAAGGCATTTGTATAGTGTACGTATTATGTCTTCAATTAACTTGGTATACACTATGCATATAGATAACCAGAGTAGGGGAAAGCTTCCAATTTGATAAGATTAGGAAATGGATCATAAGAGAAACCAGGAGAATGTGCAAACTGATGAGATTATAAAAGGAATAGGTAATTCTAACTTAACACTCACTATACTGACCAATGATAATACAAGTCGACATTTTAGAACGACGGTATATGTTTAAGCATTGTGTTGGTGCTCTTATAACAACTACTCTCTAGTTTATAATCTCCAGTAAACTAAAAATTTGGAAGAAAATCTTCTTTTTTTCCTGGAATCAGTATATTTAGTGTTGAACTATTAAAACACCCTAGAGAAATATATTTTATATACTAATTGAAAGTTTGTTCATACATTGTATACAAATACTTGATGCAGATCTGTGGATTGTAATGCAAATTAGAAATATATGAGGCCTTTTTGCTGAAACAAATGGGACTGCTGTGCTCTTTTATGCTACAAATTGTAGAATTATTTTGCTATTGAAAGTGTGTGAAACATTATAGATACTGTCTAACTTAATAAAAAAATTTCAATTTCCTGCAATTTTTAAGAAGTGATATCATGTGTGTGAATTCTTTTACTATGATAATTGGGTTCTCAAGATAAAAGGGTCATAGCCTATATGTTGTGTTTTGTTTTATTTGTCTCTTGATATTATATACAATTTGTCCAATGCGTCAAGCTACTACTGTGTTGCTTTTCATGGAAGATATACCGTGTGAATCTCTAGACTAGCTAATATTGTGTTTGCTCTGCATGGAGGATATACTGTGTGAATTAATTAGATGATATACTGACGTGATTTCCTTCACCAGAATGGTAGAATTAGTTCTATGGATTTCCAAAAGTCAATCAATTTTTTTGGTAACTGCTGGTGACGATGAATCAATTCGCCTTTATGACATAGCCAATGCAACATAATTGTTATGAAATGGATCACAAGATAATGTCAATAATGAAATAATGGAGAAGAAAACAAGAACACAAGAATTTTATGTGGAAACCCAATTCGGGAAAAAGACACGGACAGAGGAGAACAATCAACTATAATAAATAGTTTTGTATTTACAATATTAAGATTTCAATAATCTCAATTGAAATCTAAACTCTCAATCTCTCAATATGTAGTTGAAAATGTAAATAATAATATGAGAATGTTATATTATGAGGATATATTGTGCAAATATATATATAAACCTTCTTATTTGGCGTCCAAGATGGAGAAAAAGTCCCAAAATCCGGATAAAACGGAAAAATCGCGATTAGATTACTGTAGCATAAGTCGGACACCCAAAAATTTTCAAATCAAAATAGCAAGAAAGTTTATCAGACCATACCTCTTCTGGTGTCCTTTTATCAATGGCAATTAAGGGTGAGCGATAATTAGGAAACAAGATGTAGTAGCAACTTTAGCCCAAAAAGACTTATGCAACCCAGAATTTGAAAGCATACAATGAACATTTTCCATCAAGGTTCTGTTCATCCGTTCTGCCACACCATTCTGTTGAGGAGTTCCAGACACTCTCAAGTGTTTCAAGATGTCTTTAGCCCTGTAGAAGCTATTGAATTCATCTGAACAAAACTTCAATCCATTATCAGTGCGTAGATATTTAACTTGTTTTCTAGTCTACTTCTCTACCAATGATTTCCACTCCTTGAAGGTCCCAAATACATCACTCTTCTGCTTCATGAAGAATACCCCCTGGAGAAGTCACCAATTACTGTCAACAAGTAATAGTAGTCACATTCAGATGGTACACTAGCTAGTCTCCAAAGATCTAAATAGATATATTCAAGTGTTCCTTTCGTGTTGTGTCTTCCTTTAGTGAATATGACTCTCTTCTATTTCCCAAAGACACAATACTCACAAAACTCTATTTTGCTGGTCTTCTGCCCATCAAGAAGTTCTCTTTTACTCAGCTCCGCCATTCCATTCTCACTCATATGCCGAAATTTTGTAACTTCATCATCTGTCAAGAAAGAAGTAGAAATGTTGCATCTCCAATTACTATGGAATCGCGCAAAATGTACAACTATATAGAGTTTTTATGCCCCTTCATGACAACAAGAGCACCATTGCTTACCTTCAAAACTCTACCTTCATCGATGTATCTGTAGTCCTTTAAGTCAAGTGTACTCAAAGATATGAGATTCCGCTTCCGTTCTAGAACATGTCTTACATATGTAAGTGTTCTGACAATTCCATTGAACATCCTGATTTTAACTGTACCAACTCCAGCAATCTTGCAAGGCGCGTTATTTTCCATAATCACAGCACCTCTCGAAACTTCTTCATATGTAGAAAACTAGTCCCTATTAGGATACATATGAAAAGTACAAGCCGAGTCAAGAACCCATTCATCACTAGATTTAGTATCTCCATCAGAAATCACAAGAAGCTCTCCACCAATTTGCTCATCTTCCACAATATCATCATTCGCTGTATTACCAGGTTGCTTTCCTCTCTCGGTGGCACCAGCAGCTTTATTTCTATTTTTCAAGGCATATCAATCAGCTCTAATATGCCCCTTCTTCTTACAATAGTGACATGTCAAGACTTCGATCTGTCCCTATTATTTTTGCCAAAATTCCTATCTTGATTCCTCACACGCACAACCAAAGTTTCAGCATGATTTCCAGATCCTCCAGCAAGTTGCCTCATCTTCTCCTTAAATAGTAAGGCATCATAGACCTCTTCCACGGTGAGAGCATCCCGACTATAGAGAATAGTATCCCTAAAAGTCACATATGATGGTGGCAGCGAACATAACAACATCAAAGCCAAATCCTTCTCGTCATACTTAATCTCCAATATCTCCAAATCAGCCATGATTTCTTTGAACATAGTTAAGTGATCATCCAATGACATACTTTTAGACATCGGTGAGAATACAAGTGTTGTTTCAAGTGTAGCTTGCTGGTCAAGCTCTTTGTCATGCGAAGTCGCTCCAACTTCAATCACAATGCAGCGGCACTCTTCTCCTTAAGAACATCTTGAAGAATTTGATTCGAGAGATGTAGATGAATTTGAGATTGAGCTTTCCGATTTCTACGGCTCTTTTTATCCTGCGTCCAGTAGTAGGCATCCTATCAAAGCCAAGCAAGGCTTCCTCCAAATCCATCTGTGCCAACACCGCTCGTATCTTCACTTGCCATAATGTGCATATCGTATTTCTATCCAACAATGGAATGCCATACTTCATTGTCGCCATGCGGAACAATCAACCTTGCGCTCTGATACGACTTATTATGAAACGGATCGCAAGATAGTGGCAATAATGAAATAATGAAAAAGAAAACAAGAACACGATAATTTACATGGAAACCCAATTCGAGAAAAAACCACAGGCAGAGGAGAACAATCAACTATAATCAATAGTTTTGTATTTACAATATTAAGATTTCAATAATCTCAATTGAAATCTACACTCTCAATTTTTCAATATGTTGTTGAAAATGTAAATAATAATATGAGAATGTTATATTATGGAGATATATTGTGGAAATATAAATAAACCTTCTTATTGGCGTCCAAGATGGAGAAAAAGTCCCAAAATCCGGATAAAACGAAAAAATCGCGATCAGATTACTGTAGCAGCGCGTAGAGCAGCTCTCAGGCACTAAGTTTCTGGTTAATATTCCAAAAACACGCTTTTTGTCATCCAAGAGTCCATTTTCAAGCCAAACTCCTAATTATTATTGAAATTTGATCTTCACAACTTAGTGTTGAAGTCTAAGGTTTGGTAGAATTTATTTTTTCTTTTCTCTCTTTTTGGTGAAAGCCTTAATGTATAGGCAGATATACATAGTTATAGAGATCCTATATTAAAGGAATGCATCAAGGCATATCAATCATATCTCCTATAATATATCTCTCTTATTTAGGAAGACATACTCCCATACAAATTACCTATAATTTAGCTAATCACATGCTAACACTCCCCTTCAAGTTGGAGCAAAGATATCTTCTAAGCCTAACTTGTCCAGAGATTTATGAAGAACTTCAGCAGAAACTCTATGAGTTAGAATGTCTGCTAGTTGCTCACTTGATCGAATGAAAGGAATGTCCACCAACTTCAGATTCAGCTTCTCTTTGATGAAGTGTCGATCTACCTCAATGTGTTTAGTTCAATCATGTTGTACCGGATTATTAGCTATTTCCCGAGCTGCTTGATTGTCATAGTATAATAGCATAGGTTCCTTTGGCTTGAAACCTATTTCAGTGAGCAAGATCCTAAGCCATAAAAGTTCACATATCCCATAAACCATACCTCTATATTCTGCGTCTACTGAAGACCTTGCTGTTACATTTTTTTTTTTTTTTTTTTGCTTCTCCATGTGACAAGATTTCCAGCAACAAATGTAAAGTAGCCAGAGGTGGACTTCGGTAAGTGATGTTTCCTGCCCAATCTGCATCGGTAATTCCTTTCACTTCCATATGTCCATGTCTCTTGAATGTCAACCCTTTTCCTGGAGCCCCCTTTAGGTAACTTAAAATTCTTATTACAGCAGCCATATGATCTTCACTTGGAGCATGCATAAATTGACTTACCATACTAACGGCATAGGCAATGTCTGGACATGTGTGGGATAAGTAAATTAATCTCCCTACCAATCGTTGGTATCTTTCCTTGTTTGTCGGTACTTGATCTGGGTAAATGGCAAGACAATGATTCTGAACAATAAGAGTCTATACTGGTTTACATTCCAGCATATCGGTTTCGGATAAGAGATCCAGTATATATTTTCTTTGTGACAAATATATACCATCCTTGGACCTTGCAACTTCAATCCCCAAAAAATATTTCAGTCCTCCTAAATCTTTCATTTCAAATTCAGAAGACAAGCATTCTTGTAGCCTTTTCATTTCATCTGTGTCATCACCAGTTATAATCATATCATCTACATATATAATGAGCAATGTAACTCTACCATTCTTGCGTTTGATAAATAGAGTATGTCTGAGTCGCCTTGGTGATAACCAATTTGTTTCATAGCATCTGTGAACCTCCCAAACCATGCCCTTGGCGATTGTTTCAGGCCATACAATGCTTTCCGCAATCTGCACACTTTTCCAGTAGACCGTGGAGTATTGAACCCAGGTGGGAGATGCATATACACTTCCTTTTCCAAATCTCCATAGAGGAATGCGTTCTTCACATCAAATTGTTTCAAAGGCCAATTAAAATTCGCTGCCAAGGATAATAAGACTCTGATGGTATTCATTTTTGCAACTGGAGCAAAAGTTTCTTGATAGTCAATGCCGATTGACTGTGTATAACCCTTTGCTTCTATCATCGCCTTGTACCGATCAATTTTCCCATCTGCTTTGTGCTTAAGGGTGAATATCCATTTACAGCCCACTGGATTCGTTCCTGAAGGGAGTGATACAATATCCCATGTGCCATTTTTTTGTAGTGCATCCATTTCAGCTTGCATTGCCTTTGCCCATTTTAGGTTTTTTAGAGCTTTCTCAACCTTTGTAGGTATTTTTATATTCTTCATCTCATTCACAAATGCTTGGTGTTGTGGTGACAGCCTATGTGTAGAGACATATTGTGTGATTGCATATCTCACTTCTCCATCCGGAAAGTACCTGTCAGGTGGTTTTCCACGATTTTGTCTGGGAGGCAAAGAGTAAGATGGAGCAGATAATAAAGGGGGAGAAAAAACACTTTCAGGGGTACTTACCTCAGGAATATCCGTTTGATCTTGAACGTGTACTTGAGAAGAGGAAGGGGCTGCTTCATCATGGTCATCTTGTTGTTCACTAGATTCAACAGAAATATGTTCAAGGTTTTGTACAATATTCGGCTTAAGAACTGTATATGGGTCTTGGTTTTGAGCTCGATCATGATTTTTAACTCCCCCGGAACCAGATAGCTCGGTGAGTTGTGGAAGATCAATCCAATTGTAAGCCTCACCTTGCAGCTCCCCCTGAGGACTAGAAGTGGATTGATCTGTATGGAAAAAATATTCTGTTTCGGAGAAGGTAACATCCATGCTAACATATATGTGGTGAGTTGAAGGATGGTAACACATGTACCCCTTTTGATGAGGATGGAAGCCGAGAAACACACAGTGCACCGCACAAGGATCCAGTTTGGTGCGTTGGTCTTTTTGCATGTGAACATATGCTACACACCCAAATACACGTGGATCTAAGTGTAGTAAGGATGGAGTCTGAACATGTTGAGTAAATACATGTAGAGAAGTGCGGAAAAAGAGAACTCGTGATGGCATTCGATTCATGAGGTAAACTGCATAGGTTACAGCATCAACCCAATAATTTTGAGGAACACTAGCACCAATAAGAAGAGCTCTAGTGGTTTCAAGTATATGCCTGTTTTTGCGTTCTGTAACACCATTTTGTTGCGGAGTGCGTGGGCAAGTAGTCTCATGAAGAATACCATTGTTTTGGGAAAAAATGGAGAGTTCAGAATTAAGGTATTCTCCACCATTGTCTGATCGAATGATTTAAACTGGAAGAGAGTACTGGGTGCGAACCATGTGATAAAAAATTGGGAATATATTCCGCACATCACTCTTGTGTCGCATAGTATATAGCCAAGTCATTCTGGTGCAATAGTCTACAAAGGTGATAAACCATCAAATTCCAGATTGAGTAGTAATTGGGGCAGGTCCTCAGTTTATCTCTGGAGTCACAAGTTCTCAGCAAATCACCCTTCTTTCTAACATGCTGCTCTTGTAACTAGATGAGGCACTGGAAGGATGCCATTTATTGTTACTGAAATAACATGTAATTGGATCTGATCAATTGTCAAATGAAGTTTCTTGATGATGGTCAACGTTTCTCATAAATAAGACGGATTATCATCACTTAACATCTTTCTGACTCTGGTGACATGAAGATTCTCTTATTGCTTAGTGAAAACTAATGTTGCTAAAAAGAAAAGTTTTTTGGGGACGGGGAGGGGAAGAAACAAATAAAAGGTTAAGGGAACCACTACGGTCCAAATAAATGCACTTATCCATATTCTGCATATTTATTTTATAGTCTCATACCCGTAACAATGTGGTACAAATTTTCATGGGAAAATATTTAGTTTACATCTGAATTTCAAAATTGAGAATATCTTGTTGAGCTTATACGAAAATCAAGAAGTGGCTTTCTGGTCAGATCCTGTTAAGAAATTTGAGTTTGTGGTGGTTTTGTACACCTTTGGGCACATTAAGTACGAATGGTGGAGGATAAGTCCTGCCACAGCCGCTGTATCATTGAATTAAAATTGCAAAGGACCTAGTTTAAGAGACCATGAATTGATGTCATATGTGCTGAGTTGCAAATTTAAGAGCATTCGAAGGAGATCTAGGTTACATAGTTTAGATATCTAGTCATTTATATTCTTAAGAAAATTTAAGTGTACAAACCATATTAATTTGCTCATATTTTACGTTGTGTTTCTCCCATTACAGACTAGCTATTGAGAGTTGTAAATGGATTGAAGAGATTCCACCTCTCAGCACTTGTATGAAGTGCTGAGATTTATCTGTCAATTGTCTGTGACGGATATAAAACTTACTATAAATGGAAAGAAAGAAAAAGAGCCCGTTATTTTCTTAAGATAATGCTATTTGATGTATCAGCTACATATTGTAGTCTTTTATCCATGTGATGGGCCTGTAATTAACCCCCTTGTCCTCTGGTTGATTATAATCTTACACCATTCTCCAAAACAGATACAGAGAATAAATAATTTTAAAGGAGTTGAATTTGACACTCCTGATGGAGTCCTAGCAATATCGTGTATCACTAATAATGTCGTGTTATTCCCCCAATATTCCTCAGCAGTACATATCAAATGATCAAAGTCTTTGAAGGAAAGCATTTCGTTTTGCCAAATTAACTTGCATGTGTTATAGAATTTAAACATTTCCATCAATTTACATTTGTTTGTTAGTAAATGCATGCTTTGAATTTTCTTTCATCTGTGACTCCCTCCCTTCTCCTTTGAAATTGACATTTTTTTGGTTTACTTGGCAGGTTCTGGTGATGGTAGTGTTTATGCTTGGAGTGTTCAGAGTGGAAAAGAAGTACGCAAATAGCCATTTATTTTTCTGCAAAATATTTGTTTTGTGCTTCTTCATTGATCCTTGTGTTTAATATCTACTTGCTTTAGGTATTGAAAGCTTTGAAGATTATCCTTTTGCAAGTGTAGTTCCTGGTGAAATGGAGTAGACAAATCCTTTTTTGGTCGATTGCTTCAGACCAATCAGTCAATCTTTTTTAAGTACATTAGTGATTGAACACCACTGGTAGACAGCTTTTTCTGCTCTTTACGACAATTATGTTTCTTTGAAATTTTTTTACTTTGTAACTTCTAAACATTAGAAGCTGGACCAAATGCTGAGATAAAAGAGTACATGTAGTTGACCCACAAATTTCTTAGTATTAAGTTTTAGCGTATTGTGGTTGTATTTAAATATAAAACAGAAGTATGTGAATTATTAATGGTTCTGGCAAGTAGTAAACAATGGAATCTGTTTTGAAGAATGAGATTCAAGCACGCTATATCATTTTTCAACATGCGCCTAGAAATATTGACAGCTCGAGCCCGCAAAGCATCCTTACTTTTCATCGATATTCTATAACCTTTAGAATCTGCTTGTCCACCTCATATAGCCACTTAACCCTGTATTTTTCTTTCCAGTAATAAGAAAATATGATCGTTGCGACATATTAGTATATTGCAGACCTGTACTGCTTAAATAGTGTTATCTTGCTCTGAGGAAAAAAATTGGAGATGTTATTGTAATTTACAAGTGTCTACACTAGAGCCATTCTTTCTCAAGCTTCTCTGATTTTTTATAATGATTATGTTGATATATTTTGATGGCTTTTACATATTTTCTTACATTTCTGACGTTAAATTTTCAAAACTTGTATTGTTATTTTACTTTGACGGTGTTTTGACAGGTTGCCAGTTGGATGAGTTCACAAGCCGAACCACCTGTAATGTTTGTAACTGGTTCGTCGGAGTTATCATTTTGGATTCCAGACTTGTCCAGATTATCGACTAATGTTGGAAGAAAGTAGAAACAGGAAATTTATTTGGCGTTCTTCTCTGGAATCCCATCAAATTCCTCGTTCATTTATTTGCTTGATTTTCTGGAGCACGTTACCTACGAGGCATGTCTGCTCTGTACCATTGATGCATTTTTCACACGAGAACGAAGAAATGGGGTTTCGACATGCTCCTGCCCATATGTTCTGACCCAGTTGTGCAGCTGCTTCTCAAAATGCTATGCTGGGAATATTCACATGAGGTTTGTCTGGAGATGTCTTACAGGGTAACAAAATGTGATTTTTATCCTTTCCTGATAGCCCTCTGTTCTAGGTTCAATGTATTTTTATTGTATTTTCTTTATGGATAAAATCCATCTGGATAAAGGCAAAGTTTTTTAAGCTTCAATGTAGGGCTTATATATTGTATATTAGTAAGATTTGAATAGTTATGAAGGGATTTTGCAATTCAAAATTCTTTGAATGATTACAGCATCAGAGTATAATCCAAATCCAGAAATTGAGAATAAGCACAACTAGAAAACACACATCCTTAAATTCCTGACGCCAGTCTAAAGAAAGACGACCATTAAAGCAATAAATTTTTCACACACCCTTCAAATGATTATGAAACAGGAGATTCAATTTCACCATTGCATACTTCTTCTCCTTCAAGTTCATCATCACTGCCGTACACGAATCGAGTATGTTTGCCAGTAAATTTTACCATTTTCCTGCATCCATTCATATTCATTTTGATAATTCCTTCGCAAAGCTCATCAAGCAATCCCTTGTCATCTTCTTTTTCTTCATCATCGGCAAAATTGTAGTCATAATCGCATTCTTTTTCGACCTCTTCTTCTATTTCTTCTTCTTCTTCGTAGTCGTCTCTAGTACTGCTTGCATTAACCTGAATAGACCAAATCGATTCATCATCATCATCAGTAGATAGCTTCACTTCACTACTTTCACTATCTCCACCTTGGTACGTCAGCAAGGATGAATCCGAGCCGTCTGATTTCTCAAAAAAATCCAATAACAGAGACCTTGTAACCACACACTTCTCAGACTCCCTTGCATCTTGTTTCACCGCATCTGTTATCTCACTTAACACCTGATTCTATAAAACAATATTTCAAAAAAGTATACAAAAAAAAAAAAAAAAACCCAATAAATTAATAACTAATAAATAAAAGAAACCTGAGGGATCAAAAACTTGTCTTCAACAGGGGATGGTGTAACAGAAGGCAAGTAATTTCCACTATCGCCGAGGTTCAATATTTGGGGTGTATTTGCAGGAGTTGGCGCAAGAAGGCATACTGAAGAGTTTACAAGGTTAAAGAAAGGCTTGTGTTGCAAAGTAACTTTCGAAAGCTCTGCCTCCTCTTCAACTTTCTGCAAAAGGGATTTCACTTGACCTCTCAATAGGATCTCCCCCGAGCCCGGGGTACCACCGGTGTTGTTGGCCTGACAGTTGATCCTCTTCTTAGACATTGTTGATGATGGGGTTTTCAAACTCCCCATTGCAAGCCCAACAATCGGGGAATCATTTGTTATATCCATAAAAGCTGATCGATCTTGTCCCTTTTTGTTACTCATCTGCCTTGATTTCGTCACTGTCTTTTCAGAATCTTGAGAAATATCTTGGGAAAATGAAGCAAATAAAGATTAAACCAAGAATATACTACTGCAAATCAAGAAAGATGAGAAGAATAAAATTTTAAACTTACTTGAGATTTCCATATTGTTCTTGGCGTTAATGCTTTTGTCAGCCAAGGTCTGTGATCTTGTTACTCTTCTGGTGGATAATGGGGTTTCCATTTGGATTGTGGGATCAAGAATTCACTGAAAAATTCAACTGGGTTTCGCTTTTGCCGTAGGATTAAGAAATTCTGATGGCCGGCTCTGGTTAAAAATAGAAAAAGAGGGAGAGGAATAAAATTTGTGCAATGGCGGAAGGTTTTATAGAGAATATGGGAGAATAGAATTGTGATGAGAGAGAGAAAATTGACCGTTGGAGCGCGTGTTTAGGCAGCGACTGGGTTGACAACTAGCCGTTGGGGACTTGAGATTTGAATGGAATATATGCTTGCCTCTTGGCAATATAGTTGGTTTAGTTAATGGACTGCGTCTTAGTCTTAATGTCTTAGTCTTATGTTTGGTTGGGCCTTAGCCCAGTCCAAGAAGATGTGGATTGTCCCTATCAAATTTGTATATTTAAACATTTTTAGCACCTGTTTGATTTAGTTAAAAAAGAATTTTTTTTTATAAAAGTTGATGAAATGCGTAATTGAAAAGTTGATTAAAACATGAACATATAAAATATGAGGAAAAATACATCACTACACTTTCAAATTTAAAAAACTTCATGAAATCTTTCAAAAATTGTATAGTCAAAATTTGTGACTTCTGACAAAATTTTGTTATGTATATTTAATCAAACAGGCCACGATCACAAATAAACACAATTTATGGTTAATGTCACATATTAATCATAAATAACACAAAGTCACAGTCACTAAAACACAATTTGTGATCACGGTTACATATTTAATTACAAATCATATTAAATCAAAAAAATATTTATTGGCGACAAGATACCAAATTAACTGATCAAAATCATTCTTCGGCTCGCCTGGCCTCACCCCACCTCACCTCACCCAACTCCCCATCGTTGGCACCATCCAACACCATTCAAATCGCCGCTGCCACCATAAATCCACAACCTACCACCACCACCTGCACTTCAAATTTACAACCACCATCTCCACCTCCACCTCCACCTCCACCTCCACCTCAAAAACACCACCACTCCACCTAAAAGACTTTTATTCGACCATTTCTTAATAGGAAGGTTTTGAAAACAGATAAACAAGTGGCTTCATAGTTTGCTCCGATGGTGCTCTGCCCGTCACCTTCGTTGATCGGCAAAGAAGATGACGTGGAGCAGCGAAAGGAGCCCATCATCGTGGCATTTCTGAATCTACCAAAAATTCAGATTGAAAAACTTCGGAGCAAAATCATTGAGGATCTGAATTTGGAAGTCAAAAACAATCATGGGTAAAGTCGATTTGAAGTTGTCGCCGCTCGCATCTGGCAGTGCACCAGTAAGGCATGATGACATGTGGCAGTGCAACCGATCGTGGTGGGTGAAGTCGAACTCGTCGAAGTTGATAATCGATCGATCATCGGATCAAATCTCGGAGTAACAGCAATGCCGGACTTAATTGCTAAAAGTTGGTAATCGATCGATCATCGGATCGAATCTCGGGACTTAATTGCTAAAAGTCCAAATATAAAATTACAGAAGTAATATCAAATTTAATAATGTAAAGCTTTAACGGTGTTTTGTTTTTTAATGAACGAGTCGAACATGATTCGCTGTCGCAGGGTTAATGACTTTTGCTCGTATAGTCCGGAGTCGTATATTCTAAAGACGTGTATGTCAAACATTTTACACAATTTGATCCAAATTATATTACACTTCTAAACAGACATCTACAAAACAATCCTAACCAGTTACCAGTTCATAGTTTTTGTAAGAAATGCACGATTTAATTATTCGGTCCAGTTTTATTTAGCCCTTGTTTGATGCGGATTAAAGTCAGATATTTAGTAAATTTTAATAAAAATTGATAAAAACAGTTAAAATTAATTGTTAACTTTAACTTAAATTAAAATCTAAATTTTAATCTGTACCAAACAATGGCTTAAGGTGCTAGTCTTGGGCCATTGTTGGTGCAATGGATTTACACAGTAACCAATGAGATTTGCAACTGACTTCAATGTCTTCTATTATAGATTTTAAGTTTTAGTGTGAATTCATTATACAATCTCATATGCATTGACTGCCAACCCAAGCGTTTGATTCATAATACAAGTACAATCTAGTACGAGTCAAGTGTCAACCGAAAAACATGTTTGTGAAGTGCTCATAAATAAATATAAATTAGTAGTAAATAAGTTGATAATACTCGTAAATCTCTCTAATATATGAATAAAAAGACCAACAACTTCTCGATAACAAGCCAACTAAAAAGTTCAAAAAAGAACACAACCTATTACTATGTTTGACGGAATGAAATATCAAGAGATTACAATGTTGCTTTGAATGTTACTATATTAGAAGGAAGTTCTTTCTTTTCCATCTAATATCCAATGAGTTTGAACATGACAATCAATATAATTCCTCACAAAAATGGGAATTACTTTGCAGTGCAAACTTACATCAGTATTCGGATCACAGCTAAACCAACAGCAGAGACAGAGGCAAGGGTACCTATGCAGTATTTTATCACGTCGTATTTTGCAGCTTCCAACTGAGCCCGCAATGCATGAATTTCCTGAGATAAAATAAGTTCTGAAGCGATAAGGTACAAAACAGACCGAACAGTGCAAATTACAATTTTTCAGCACCTAGATAAACTCACTCGATCAAGTTTGTTAGTCAGATTAGTAGTTTCTTGATTTTGATTAGCCAACTCATCCCGAATTCTCCTGCATTGGCCAAAAAACACATAAACAACCTAAAAGTATCCACACAGCACTAAAAGTGTACATAATCTATGATCTTCATTTTGTCTATAGTTGAGGTATTTGAAACAACTTACCCCCTTTCAAGATTAAGATCCAAACGCTGCCCAGCTGTGACTTTATCCATTTCATATCTGTAAGAAAATGATTGTAGTCTGATGTTCAAAACTGAATGCAAAATTGGTTTCATATGCAGTTCACACTATACGCACGGACCTCAACTCGCTGCGCATCTTTTCTATATCACTCTTGAGTTTTTCAGTCTCATGTTGTAACAGAGAAAAATGGTGATCCTGCATTAGGAACCAAACATATAACAAATGAATGCATTATAAGTGTTCCACTGGAGTACTAGTGCTCAAAAGAAATGAACTTAGCATATATTTGTTGTTTTTCCATAAAGAAATAATATATTTCTTAAAAAGCAAGGTGAACAAGTGTCCTACAAAATAAATTGATGCTATCTATTCTTTTTAGTACTATCAAATTGATTTCGGGTTAACCAATTAGAGCTCCTAACATGAGGGATTAAATATTTCGATAACTGAATTTCTTGCATCAGCTCACATGTCATAAAATGCCCATTAAGGAAGCAATAACAAATAATGGGCACAGATCCAATATTCAGAGTGTACGAGGTAGAAAAGTCAATTACCAAAAAAATTGGAATCAATAGGGTTTATAGTCTACTGTATAGGACATAAGTTTTCTGAACTTTCGTAAAGTCAAATCCCATTTATTTCCATAATAAAAATAAATAAATAAAATTGATAGCAAGAAAGACTTTTTTGCATAATTTGGATCTTTACACTGATTAAGAATAAAGTGAGTAATGCATGTCATGCTTATTCCTAAAGTAGGAACAGATCAATGTGTTTCTAAATAGGTTCTTTCAGAATGGCTTGTGCTTCATGGATACATGTCTTCTAAATGTTGTGAATTCTCAAAAGTGTGTTATTATATTCAAGTACCTAACAACAACAAACAACAAACTAAAACCTTATTTCCAATAAACTTTTGGTCAATGACATATTATTAGGCTCATTATTAAGCCCCTGATTGACTCCTTTTAAAACAAAACAATTTATTTCCCATACTTGTTTTCAACCATACATTTACAAATTAAAATATTTAGCACATAAACCCAAAAAAATTTCCTACCATTTAACCACACATTCTACAAAAAAAATTTATTCAAAACATCATTTCTACACAATAATGGCCATCAAACAAGGGCTAAATAATGTTTATCATCTTAACGTGAAATCATCATAAAACTCTATCCATATAAAAATTACACTTTCTCCATTCCAGATAGAACTTCTCCATTTTCTTTCAGAAAGATTATTCTTCGTCATACTTTCCTAAAATGTTGTTATGTTAAATCACAATGTTGCACCTATTGCCCATCTAAACTTAGAGATATAATGTCAAAATATGAATTCACGTCTCAATCAAACATCAAGAAGTGAAATTGGTAAACTTTCCAATCTACTAAATAATCGTGCCAAGTGAAAACACCAACAATAATTTCGGATGGTAAGAGATCTTCTAAACTTGTTACAGAAAGTCATATTACCTAATGAGTAGGTCACAAATTGTCAAAAGCCCCACGCCCTCATGTGGCATTTCAATATCAAAGATTGATGTACTAGGTACATTTGAAGAGACGAAGCTTGTAACGACTCAGGCCTCGTGCCCTACCGTTCTCTCCACTCTGGGAGAGCTTAACCACATCTTATCACTCGCGAATTTTTGTTGCGTTCTCAGGATTCGAATCCTTGACATTCTCTTAAGAATGTTCAAGGGCTCGAATCTTGGGAACGAGATAGAATTTTGTGAGGGAATAAGTGGGTAGATGCCTACACAAAGCGGACAGACCGTACATATGATATAACGGCTTAGACACGAGTCATGGGTCTTTACAAAAAACGTACATTTTTTTTGTGACGACCCAAGCCTCGTGCTCAAACCGTTATATCATACGTACGTCCGCTTTGTGTGGACATTTACCCACTTATCTCCTTCATCAATTTCTATCACGTCCTCAAAATTCGAACTTTTGACATCCTCTTAAGAGAGATTTAAGTTGAATCTTGGTACCAATTGGTTGTAACGAATCAGGCCTCGTGCCCAAGCCGTTAACTTACGTATTATCCGTTCTGGGAGAGTCCAAACTCATCTTACCCCTCACGGATTTCTATCGCATCCCCAGAATTCGAACACTTACCTTTCCTTCAATACTTAAGTTGAATTATGGTACTAATTCACCACCCAAAGCGGACAGTACGTATGATATAACGGCTTTAGCACTAAGATTAGGTCGTTAAAAAAAAAGGCATGTTTTTTGTAAAGACCCGAACCTCGTGCTCAAGCCATTATATCATTAGTACTGTCCGCTTTGGGTGAGCATCTGCCCACTTACCCACTCACGAATTTCTATCGCGTCCCCAAGATTCGAACCTAAAACATTTACCCAATAAAAGACTTGCCCAATTGGTACCAAGATTCAACTTAAGTCTCTCATTGGGTAGAGATTTTGGGTTCGAATCCTAAGAGACGCAATAAAAATCTGTGAGGGGATAAGTGGACAGATGCTCACCCAAAGCGGACAATACGTATGATGTAACAGTTTGAGTACGAAGCTCGGGTAATTACAAAGAAAAGCTGTGGACACACTTTCCCATAGCCTGCATTGCTACAAAGAGAAGCCCAGGTTGTTGTATCTTACTTTTTGTAAGTGAGAAGCTGTGGGCACACTTTCCCACAGCCTGCATTGCTGCAAAACCACATAAATTTTCAGGAAATACTAACTACCCATTAAGATGTTCATTAATTAAAACAAACGGAGCCTTATTCATCGTAAATTTGGAGTCAATTAAATTAATCATTTTTCACCATATTGCTATGTTCATTGCTGGACTTAGACAGAACTAAAGTAACTTGATGTTTGACTAGTACAACATGCCATGTTAATTTTGGTCTATTCCTCTCTTCTAACTTGCTCTACCGAAATCAAGTGGCTCTTACAACAAGAGCCTCTTTACGTTGATGCAAAATATAATCCAACCACCTAGGTGTCCTCTCCCTAATTTATCCTCAATCGATGCCATGACAACTTGTTAGCGTATCTTTTCATTTCTAACATTTTAATATGACTAAACAACCATCATAGCATTCACATTTCCACTAGGTTTATCTTATGGGAATCTTGTCCTATGAAAACCCAACACTCAGAATCATAAAGCATGCCAGTCTAATCACTATTTAGTGGCACTTGCCTTTTAACCCCAATGGAACCTTCCTATCGCATAAATTCTTGGAACACTTGACAATTTCATTCAACCCACTTTAATCACTAAAGTTCAAGTTTTTCCTTCAACTCTTCATTCTACCAAACATGCACAAATTATTTTCTTTATCATTTACTTCTCTTCGTGATATACACGTCCCACATAATCTTCTGACAATCAACCAAAGAGGTTTAGATTATAAAAGGTTACGAGCCCAATAGTAAAGTGGAAAATTTTTCATTGCAACGAAACTATTGCAGGCATGATAGTGTAGCAATAACAAATTCAAACACCAAAGTCACCCTCCCTTTACAAAAAGACCAATATATAATCTCTCTTTATCAGACATGAATCAAACAGCAATACTTCTCCAATAAGGGCGTTGAAGGTTACAATGACAATCTTGTAGCAACCGGCGGTTTTCCAACACTATAAGATACCACAATAATTTCATGATGCCTTTTCTTTTTCAAACTTGATGAAAAAATGCTGAAGAAGGACGGGTTGAAGGTAAAGTTTTTAATACATCACCCACTTATCTAGGTATTTGCTAGTTTCGTTTTTACTAATATATAACATGTTCTGCATGTTTCTTATATCCCAATAAATTATGTGGTATTTCTTAGGCTATTACACTCGTCAAATCTACAATCCATAAGTATCCAGAGATCACATATAACCTCCACTTTTCCTATATAATTATTTTTTTTGTCTCTCTTACAATTAGGGGCCACTATATGGATCGTAGAGTTAAAATGGGAAAAACAGAAGAAAAAAGTGAGGAGATATATCCTACTATTATTCCACATCGATCATTCTGATGTTGGAGAAATAAACAATTGAAGAATGAAGAGGAAAAAGCTCCTCCAATATGGAGTAACAATTCACAGGAAAGTAATTTTCCACCACAAACAAATTAGGTAAGTACTCCCTAGACTGCAAAGATCTCATGGAATTGCCAGTCCACAGTAACAGAGACTAAAGAATGCCAATGAAAACTTCTTTGAATCAATTTAACACGAGCGATAAGCTTTAGAAAAATATAGGTCTAACAGCAAGTAAAGACAAAATAGAAGACCAGTAAGGATTATGTGAATTACAAGCCCTCTACATAGTTTTGTAGCTTTCCTTTCCATAAATAGTCTAATATCTCATGGCTCCAAGCTAACCCTCAACTAATGCACATTCCCTCCTTGTTTATAATCACAATGTTACTGAGGGATATCTCTAGATTAGCATGTTCTTTCAATGCATCCAAATGTCGGGGAAAAAAAACCTAAGATCACAACCAATGTTAAGTCCTTTTGGTCCGAGACATCAGTTATACATAGCAAGATTATCAAGGGTATCTAACAATTTTAAATCAGGTGATATTTTGGATCTTGACAAATGTCAAGTAATGTTGATACAAAAAAATTGGCATTATATTTAGAAAATATTTTGGGAATCGCATTTAATGGCATGGATTATGTCTTCTCAGTTGTCTTAGCTTCAAATTTCGAGTGAATGCCGGGCCTTTGTTGTGGTGCTTGAATTGGACTATTTTGGGATCAAAATTTAAAAAGTGACAGACACGCAACACCTTCTATGCAGGCAATATATCTGACAATTTTTCAAACACCACAGCATTATGGTAAGACAAAACAAAAGTCAATACCTGATGCAATATATGGAATTTCTTGAAATTTAGTGTATGCCAGCATTTTCCTTTCGTCTGACTGATAATTATCATATAATAGGATCTAATATATGTTACCAAGCAGACCAAATACTGTGCACGTGCATTGTAGGTAAGGTTACTCGTAGAACAATTGTGATATTTCTACCACCTAAAAGACCTCATTCTCTTCAACTCTCTTTGATCAATTTGAACTATAACTATTGAGGCCTTCTAGTTTAAAAAATTCTCTTGCTTCAGTAAAAGAAAATTCGTCAACAACTTTTCACACATGCAATCCAATAAGACCATGAAAATGTTTAGCAAAGAAAAGCAGCCATGCTGGATATATTTTGTCATCAAAACAACTCCTTCAACCAATTGGAAATCTGAAAAATGCCATAAATAGATGCACAACGACTGAAATATCACCCAAATAAAGCAAGTGAATTATGTGGGGTACCTGAAAGCTTTTAACTTCAGATTTGAATTTGGACAAATTGGCTTCCTGAGTCATCTCATTCTGAAAGAACACAAAATAAAAAGAATAGCCATTCAACAAAATAGTTAAAATGCACATTGTATATTCATTGATAAAGATCCAGATATATAATAATAATAATAATAATAATAATAACAACAACAACAACAACAACAACAACAACAACAACAACAACAACATAGGAAACCAGTAAAAGTAGGGAGGAGATTGCCTTTTGCATTTCGCCTTTAGAAACAAAGGAATAAGACACATTTTCTAAGCTGTCATTGAGCACTTCAGTCATAGCAGATGTAATAGCCTCCGCTTGCTTTGATGGCACTCCTTGGGCCTCTAATCTCCTCACCTATGTGACAAATATCGAAATACAGTTCATATAAATCTTTTGTAATTCAAATCCTGAATCAATCAAAATCCTAATTTAATTTGCTAACATGTAAATGCAAGAAATTGCTTACAAGGGCTAATGTGTCGACCAGAAAGAGGCGTTTGCCATTAGCTTTGGCTAGCTCCGAAATGGGTCTGGATTCAAACCTGTTCGCACCAAACAAGTGGGTTCTGCAGGACCCAGTTCCCAATTGTGCCAAGCGCCAAGTTGCCGCATATGCGGCCATTCGAATGCTGTGATCTTTCACGAAACTCTTCGTATCGGATTGAGAAATCGAACCCAGAACCGAATACTAACAGATTTTGGCAGAATATATGTATTTGACTTGATTATGAAACGGGACTGCCCTAAATCTTGCAATAACGAATAGATCGATTTTGTGTAATATTATTGTCCAATTATCAACAATTTGGTATATGCTGACGGAGAAAAGGGGGTATGGCGATTTTGCTAATTCCTAGGGAAACGTGAGGATTGTGTCGATGGGGTTTAAAGAATCCAAAATTTCATAGCCGTAAGAGTTTATTTCCGACGAGAAAAATAGTTATTTGAAAAAAGTGAATAGTTGAGTGAAAAATCCAAAAACTGGTGACTAACTTCGATGATTATTACCAAACAACCCAAAAATAGAATCTTTCAGGTAAAAATGAAATTTTTCGTACAAAATAAAGTCACTCGAACTTAGAATGCATTTGATTCTAGAAAAGAAAATATTTTCTTTATTTTGAGGAAATAAAAACCTCGTCACCTTCAATCATGCGATTTGTTGCAATATGTTACAAGTCTTTAATCTCATGTAATAAGGATAGATTTGTCGTTTCCCCAAAGAAAATGTTTTCCTTAAAATCAAGAAAATTAGGCATATTTTTAAAAGTTAAAAAATATTTTTCATGAAAAAAAAAATAGCAGTCAAACACTTCAAAATAATAATTTGGATAGAAAACTGACATTTCACATGTAAAATAAATGCAATCAAACACTACCTTAATGTTTTTAGTGCTCTATTTCATGGTAAATGGGATGAATTAATTTAACAACTACACAAACAAACTTGTATTTGATCTGGAAATCTATTTATTAGAATTATTCTGCTTCGATTTATTATAATTCTTACTAAAGTCAAGTTTTTATTTCAAGTCAAAGAGCAGCGTTCATGATATGATCTCTCATCAGTTCATTTCATCTATATGAAGGCTATCAAAATACCTTGTAATTCAGAATCACCACGAAATGGACAGACATCCAGTAAATTAATTGGCCAGAATTTTGAATTATGTACTACATAGATGAAATTACACTGGAGGGAGATTACTCTCAAAAATTAAATGGACAGAAAAATTATATGCACATGGAACTACCCCATAATGGGCGTAGGTAGTCTCCCTCCTTGCATCTTCCACTAGTACAATTTACAGTCATTGCCCTTTGGGAAGAGACCTCGAACATCCTCGTCTTCCACCAAACCCTGAAAGGTCACCAGATTAATGTTACGCTGCACAGTTCCCCAACCAGAATCTAGGCTTACTGATCCAGTGCTTAGAGCCTTAGTTGTGTCCACTATGTCTTGTACCTTGTTGCTTGGTGCAGCAGGACGAAACTCTTATCCAGCTTCCCCAGTTAAACTAAGTATCTGTGGACTTTGTTTCCCACGATGAATGTTCACCCGAGCTCCTAAAAGGGTCAGGAGTATGAACCTGAGATGCCACGAGGCCACCAACAGGTTCGCAGGCCACAGTAGGTTGACATGTTAATTGTATATCCCTCGTGGAACTTATAGAACTGCTTTTTCCAGGATCAGGTGTTTGGCAAGAATCGCCAGTTGAACCAAAACAGTAATCTTTACTATCTTCAATCAATTCCTTACCAAAATCTTGCATCAGTTCCTTGAAAAACTTCGTTCCTGAAGTAGGTGAGGCCAAATCACTTCGAGGCTCCATTGCATCTACCTCAGCCAACAAATCTGATACGGATTCCACACTCAAAGCATCAAATTCAATTGGTTCATCAACAATTCCTTGCCAATTACGAAAAACTGATGTAAGGTGGGATTGAGAAGAATGAGTATGTTGGTCGCTATTTGAAGTCCAAATCGCAGCATGACCACTTATAGCTTCAAGTGACTTCGGTGAAGATGCAGGGACAAGATCATTATCCCATTCCTCTATGGAAGGTTTTGCAGGTGTAGGGGAATATCCACTCCATTTATTAGCTATTTCAGTAAGGTGTGCCCCATTCATCACTAACAAAGATCGCTTGGTGTCAGTGGCCTGATATTCATCACTTGGCTTTGGTGTAGGACTTGGCAGATCCAAGATATCTGAATTCTGCACAGGAATATCTGAAGACAGAGACTTCTGGTTTTCAGCATTCCGAACTTCCCAGTCCTGGCTGCTGGCCTTGGGTGTAGGACTAGACAGATCTGGTAGACATATGTCACCACCCTTTTTAGGCGAATCAGGAGACCTAGGCAGAGATGCCAAATCGGATCTAGAACCTTTGCTGTTAGCAGCAGCTAAAGATCTCAAAATTTCCCCAGAAGATTGACTTGCTTGCCTCTGATTATTAGATTGATCTTCATGATCACATCCACTAGTCATCTGATATTGTGTTCGTGCTATTGAATACTTGTCTCCATGTCCCTCAGGTAATCTATTATCAGGGACAGCTCCAAGTGCTAGCGCCTTTGAAGATGCATAATATGGAAACTTTGAAATACGATGAACCTGTCCATTCAAAGCATCAGTCAAAAGCAAGGAGTCATAATGCTCATTATTTGTCCATATCCTCATATCAGGTGGGAAGAGTCCAGTTGTACTCCACGTCCGAAGCTGCACCATGGAAAATGGTCCTTGAATTTTACCACTAGGGTCACAATAGTGCCACAACTTTTCAGTGTCCCTATTATTAGCAGATGATGAGTTTCTCAAGGAAACAGTTGCAGTTATAGTTTCGGATCCAGACCTCAGTTTGGCATCATCACTCCAACCACCAATTGGTGAGTTAGTAATATTAACTCGGCCTATATGTTTCTCTGAACTATTTGATCCTGTTACATCAATTTTCTCCCAGGTTTTATATTGAGCTTCAGTCGGTGCCACTTCTACACCTGATTAAGATGTGCAAATACCTCTGGTTAAATTTCATGGAGGTAAAGTTTCCAATTACCTATTGTAGTATAATATTTCCTCACCTTTTTTCTTTGGAGGCTTTCCTCCATTTAGAGAAAATTTCATGTAGTTTGGCCTCACATATTCATCTGTGTAATATGATCAGAATCAGTCCGAACCTTCATCAATATAACAAAAGTAAAATAAATAACTAATGGAAATATGCACTTCCATGTCCACAAAGCACCGTAAGTAGTATACCTTGCCTGTGGTTATTACCACCTCCAGCATCTTCTTCTGATTCATAATTTGGATCCATTTTTGGATCAGTATGTATCTCTAGAACTTCACATATTCTCTTCTGACGTTCTTCAGGCATCTTTAGAAGCTCTAACTTATCTATATATTCTCTGAGCGTGAAAATTGTCAAGGGGTTGGTTCAATAGAAATTTGTTAATTTCTTTATTCATATCACAGTTGAAGACAGACAGAGACTCAGAATTTATTACTTTTAATACACTTTTTAGCGAAGGCCTGTCTAAATGTAAGTGGACAGTTCCTAAAGTGGTAGATTTAAGAGGCTTTCCTTCGGTCTATATCCATCATGTAAATTTAGCAACAAGCGGCTTTAAAGGAGAGAACCTTCATCTAAGCAACTAAAATATCAAATAGCTACAATTGAAAGGATATTTCTTCTTATACCCCTTCTCACTGGCCCAATCCCGAAGATGGTTTAGCCTCAATATCTCTGCCTCCAGCCGCTACATTTAAAAAGGAGATAATAAACATAAAAAAACAAAAAACAAAATTCTAAAATTCTAAAATAAACCTATGAACCAAAGATAAACAATCTGCTTAGAATTTAAATTAATAATTCCCCTCCCCCACCCCGAAAAAAGGGGGAAACATAGCATAAAAAGCAAAAAGAAGCATTGCATGTACATATTATTCTAAAATTTAACTACCAAACAATAGCTAAAAACTCACATCATTAAGCCTCACTGCTTGGAGTTCCATAGCTTTCTTTTGTATCATACCCTATATCCAAGAATGAATGTTAGTAATAAAATCGAATGTCCAGTATCAGGTCGAACTTTGAAATAGTTCCAGCAAGCATACTTACAACAGTCAACTGTTTTACGTGCCCACATCTCATGCTTTGACGTAATTGCCTACATTCATCCTGAAAGTACGACAGTATGTTAGAAGGACCAGTGGAGCACTGTGAGATCTCTCTTAGGAAATAGATTAAAGATGGAGATATACCATCCTATATGGATGACTATAAAAGCAAAACAAGTTATATAAACATCGACCAACACATTTAATCCTAATGCTGATAGAAACTTGGCAATGATTTTAAACTCAATTTTCTCCCCGGCCTATCTTATAACTGAGCTTTTACATAATAATATTGGGAGATAGAAAAAAACAGAAAAATGCTCACTGATACACACACTTGGCACTTGTAAATAAGCTATTTCAATAACAAATCGATGTCAATGTTAAACTAGAATCAGAAACGCTGGTGTTATTCAATGAGCATGCAAAGCTGACATCAAAGATTGCAGAAAACTAGCTACATTTTGCACTACAGCATCCATATGGAAGTACAATCATAAAATGCATAACCCATTGGTCCATCACAATTTTGGAAGTATAGAATAACCTTTTCAGACACTTATGAGGTGACAGAATACTGGCAAGATATAATCAACATACTGGTACTGAAATCATAAAAAGATTGCAATGTTGAAGTGGTCGCTGCTTCTCGAACATCACAAAAGTTCAAACAAATGTGTTGGAGAAAAAGATAAAGTTGGCTAAATATGTCTCTAATTACCTCAGTGAATTCTTGATTTGAAATAGCGTCGATTAAAATATTTTCTTTCTTGTACGAGTTTAACACTTCAAGTATGAAATCTGAGGTCCTATCACCAATTTTATTCGGCTCATCCGTCTTCCTTATACCTGAACTCCACATATTAATATTGAACTAATTTAAATAAATAAATAAATAAATTTATTCACAAGAAAAAAATAGTTAAATTGTAAATGTACTGAAGAAAAGAAATAAAGCAGCTAAAAATATGCTTGTAAGAAAGATGTTCACTTACCTACAACTTGAACAAGGCGGTATGTATCTTGCTTTGGATCACTAGATATTTTTATTCGCACAATTGAGCCAATAACCTGATCATGGAATTTCTCATTATCTTCAACAAGATCCTTCATCAAATTACGCCTCAAATAAATCAAATTTATGTTATGAACATCTATTGCAGCATATTCATCTATTTTTTTGTGGGGTACTCTCTCTTCACCCTTCTTACATGTTTTTCGTTTCCCACTTGTACTCGTCATGAATGAGTTATAACTGTTTCCATCAATCTTTATGTCATTTTCAAAGGGAACAACAATTCCAGCTGGAATAAAAGCATTGCCATGAGAATCCTCCTTTACGAGAAAGTGGAATTCAAGAAGCTTTAGCATTTCAATATGACCAACGTAAGTCTTCCCAAACAGATTTTTGAGCCTTAAATCACAATTAATTTGACTCTTCTTACGAGCATCCCTGAGGTTGTTCCTTTTTACGTAGTCCAGCAAAAGAGACTGGACATCAAACGGTGATAGAACTGATGTATCACCATTCCTCATGTGTGCAACAAACTCCAAAAGGTTCTTAGATGCCCATTCAGTGCCTTCATCAACGCTTGGTTTGTCCATTCCTTCATCAGTGCTTGACTTATCTTTCCCTTTGTTATGGCTAGGATCTGCTTCTTTTGAAATGCCAAGACTTTCTGTGCTTAATGAATCCTTGTTCTGTAAATTTAGTTGTCCCTTGGGATTACTTGACTCCAAATGTTCAGAAGACCTGTATGAAATAGAAACTTTTCCATCACAAGTATTATGATGCACATCAGTTACCAGATGTTTACAAGCCACTGTACCCACTTCTTTGCAGTGATTTTTTGCATGAGTGAGCTCACTCAGCGTTAAGGATAGCTTCTCTTTCAAGTAAATCCAATACGCCTTGAAGAGATACTCCCAGCTACTTTTGTCATCAAAATCTACTTGAACCTACAGAAATTAAATGAAGTAGAAATTCAGCACGATAGTTCATTTTGTAAATCAAATGGATTTTAATCCATGCAAACGTTGGATTAAAATCAAGTAGAAATCCAAGCTACTGTCTGTACCGATTCTGAGTTCATTTGGTCTTTATTTTCAATCAGCATGATAGTCCTCGTGCATATTGTGCAAAAGCCTTTGTTTCCTCTAATGCACACGTAATCTGCATCTTTAGTGCATCCCTTGCACAAAGAATAGGTACAAGTATAGCACATGTAATGGGAAGCCTTTTGACATACACTACATATGTGCCAACCTGAAAGCAATAGCACCATAGGGGCATTAATAGATTGCCAGACATGATCACAGAGCAAATTGCGCATTCCATATTAGAGCTTCGGGTGTTCAGTACTCGGTAAGTTTTCAGACAACGTCACATGAAAAATTAGGGAACAATAGAATGGGAAAGAAGAATTAACAAAGAATGCTAAGCTTGGAATATGAAACTAACACGAATTAAGTTATGACAATATCACAGCAAAATACATGATAAGCAAAATATTCAAGGCTTTAACATTCTTGCAATTTGTATCATTTAAATTACACATCTACAACACCTTTTGTTACTTCTGTTACTAAACATAGTTCAACAAATTATCGGGAAATATGCTGGCTGACACCTTAAAGACCCAAACATTCACCACAAAATGCAATGACAAACTAATACTAACATGAAATTGAAAGAAATCAAGAGACTCCATTAAATCTTATATTGAAAAAGAGCAACATACCGCAATTCCATTTAGCTTTTGATCTAAAAAATGACTCATCTCGCTTAATACAGGCAGGATGATATGCTTTTGGACAGCCCCTGTCCATAAATAACAGAAAATCAGCAAACTTTTCAAACTTTAAATTTCTGAAAATTTTTCTTTTCTTTTTTTTTTTTTCCTTTGTTCTTAGGCAGTGAAGCAGGACCATTTTCACAAAAAATCAAAAAGAGGATCAAAGAGTTGAAAATCTTTCTGGGCACTCAACTTATGGACATGCCCTGCGGAATGTAAAATGTGGAGAACGGAGTTCTTACATGCAGAAAATCAGAGGGTAACAATCAGCCAGCACGGATAAGTTGCTATCATTTTAAGAAGCCGTTTACATCATTTATAAGTAAAAATATTTTTGTCAAATCTCTTGAAAACGTGAATGCATTGCAATTGGAGGAAAATAAGAAATAAGGATTGTTTAACTTAGGTCTGCAATGGGAGACGTAGGATTTCATCCCATGTGTCATAAGCTTCAAATGAGTGAGAATTCATGGAGACGAAAGTGTAGATTTTATCTATGAGTGGTGATTTTATTTGAGCTCATGGCGATCTTAAGGGGTTGGAATTGAGATCAAGATTTTATCTGATATTGATTGTTGGCATTTGAGCATTCTTTTGTATAAATGCCAACACGAACGCTCATTTTGAATGTTTTATTTGATCCTCCATATGCATGTTAGATCCTTATGATGGTGGAATGCATAGTTCTGTAAAGATTCTACTCACTTGCGATCACAGAGCACGAGACAACCCCCATCAAAGCAAATGAAGCAAACATCTTCTTCCTCTTCCTCCTCTTTCTTCCGCCCCTTGGTCAGCCGTCCCCTTTTCCGTTTCTGGCCAAGACCGATCACCTGCTCGACCTCCGGCAGTTGTGGAGGCGGCTTCACGACAGTACACGGCAGCTGGGACACGGAATCCTCAGCTACTGCCACAGAAACTCCGACCAATTTCTCATTATCCTTATAAAAGTCTTGATTCTGAGCTGCTACATTCGGCCTATACAGACCAGAATGTTCCCCCTCCATATAAAATCCAAGCTTATTGAAACCCTAAAATTATGATCTGAACGGAGGTGGAAGGTATCAATCATTTGCAGTGCAACGACTATGAAATTCCGTGTGTCTATATAATATTTCAAGCTAAGCCAAACGATATACACGTGCTATTGTAGAATGAAGAAGAATCTGAAACACGTTGGGGATTTCAGTGGGAATTAGAGAAAAGACTCCACACCACCAAATCAACAGTTGCCAAAAAAATGTCTCGCTGTCTCCACCTGTCAAATTGGGCTGCACAAAACTGCCCATAATCACGATTTAGAACTTTAATTGGTCCATTTAAACAATTCCACGTGGAAAAAAGCTATCCGAACTTTTACCAAGTGTGGCGGCACTTGATTAAAGCTGTTTCTGTTTCTGTTTCTTTTTTTTTTTTTTTTTTTTCCAACTTTAAGTGAACTTTCGTCAACTGTTTTATATGTGGATCAATTTGTAAGGATGCATTTTATTACGAGGATAAAATTTGTATAGAAAGAAAATAAATTTTAGAAAATTCGATTGAATTTGCATTAAATTATTTAGAATTTATTTGTATGAAAATTATTAATTTAATGTGTTTTAATTTTACATCTACAATAAATCTTGTAACGATGTGAGTTACAATTTTTAAAATAGACACATTTCACCACCCGATTTCTATCGTTACCGAAATCATTTACAAAATAGCATGTTGAAAACATTTAGCCACATTCTCATCATCATCGCAGTCGTCAACATTGTCGTCGTCATCCACTTATCACTTACATCATTCATTGTTACACAATCATCGTTGATCCATTAATTGTGACATTTATTGTTACACCTCATGCATTTTCCCACCTGGATGGATTGATTTCACAAATGTTCGGATCATGATAAGTAATAAAGTGAATTTTGAATTTGAATATCGTTTTGACATAGACTAATTACTTATTATCAATTTTTATATTAATTTAACTTCGACCTAAATTAATGTACTCTATTATTAACAATTGAAGAGTTTTTAATCTAACTAAATTATCCCAATCTAATCTAAACTAACCTAACTTATCTGACGAGACGAGGATTTGGGTTTCGATATTTTTTTCTTGAACGGTACCTCTATTGACTTTGCAATCCACTTCGTTCATTTATAAAAATAATTGGTGAAGAACTTTTGGGATTAACTGGTTAGAAATTTCGATTTCATTTAGACTATTTAATATACATCCAATCCAACGTCATTAAGCCCTTTTCATATGAACTAACAATCAAATTTAGTTAGTAATCTATCTCGAGCAAAACTGATACTATTGTCTATTCATATACCCGAATTTATTATATTTCTATGTAAATCATACACATATGAAAGTTTTAATTCACAAGAATATTCGACTTAAATATCTAATAAGATAAATGTCTTGAGTTCAAATTTTAAAGAACGTGATAGAAGTTGCAAGGGTAAGAACGTAAATACCCTACCAAAACAAACCGTACTTATGATGTGACGACTTACTCACAAAAGCTCGGGTCTTTACACAAATTGTCTTCGTACGTTTCTATCTTTACGCAAATATAATCTTCTTTTGTATTCAAGGAATTTTAGGATAAAGCACGATACATTTCCACCACAGAAACTGTCATTCTGGTTTGGCTTGTCGAGGCCAGATTTGGCACTGATCTTTCTTTTGATTCATCCCAAGTATACTTTTTGTTTTCTCATACTAATATATGTTTGATGGGTTATCTAAGTAACAAATTTGTTTTAGTTTTCTATTCGTCATTATGGATTTTGATTAATCTTTACGTTGGGTCCTTAGTTCTCTCATCTCTTGAACCTGTTCATCGCATATCCAAATCTGACTTGAGCATTGTTTCAGAAAAGATAGATGTTTAAGGATCAAGTGTTAAACAAATACTAAAAATAAGGTATTAAGATGGACAGGCCGATGGTTGACTCGAGCAATGATTTGGAATAGAATAATGCTCCTTGAACAAGCTGACGGACGGGGGTGGAGGGACAAGATGATGTGACAGATAATAATTATGTGTTGTGTTTTTATTTGTTTCAAACTGTCAAATCATGTATCAACACATGTTCCCACTGTTTTAAATATGTATTTGAGTCTGTTTGTGTAGCATGATTGTTCGGATTAACAAAAGTTCAAGGTCAAAGGATTGAAATGGTTTATTGTTGTAAACAAATATTAGAAAGTAATATTTTAAGATGGACTAGTTGATGGCTGCTTCTTAATGTGGACCAATGGTTTCTTGGCTTGTTTTAACAGATTTTTCGTCATTTTGGTTTTTAGATTTCTAAACAATATTGGAAGATTACCTCCAATTAAAGTTTTAATTTCATAAATCAGGTAGTAAACATTTTTTTTTCGAACTTGGCGTTGGCACGTGCGATGCACGTGGCATTTATGTAATGACTTATTAATAGTATTTTGACTGTTCTTTCATGTCATTTTTATTTGCCCCGATTCAGATATTAATAAGTGAATCCTCAAGGGTAGAAAATGGATATGCATATTCCATTGATCCCGGTACGACGTCAAGTTTAGCTTGAGCTTCAAGTGCAATAACCAACTTGGTTGCCAATAACAAGCGTACACCATTGAATGCAAATGAAGAACCGTATTCAAAATCATTGAGAGAGAGTAGAAGTACAGGAGAACAGGCCATCTCCTCTCGCTGTCATTAGATTTTACAAATGAAATATCTATCAAAGATTAGTCTGAGCTCCCAATTGTTGGAAAAAATGGTTTGATGACTGACTTTGGAGCTAAATTTGAGTGGGATCCGATTGTTCATTTTGGAATATGGAAGTTGATTTGTGTTATCCTCCGTGAGTACATCGAAATCATGTATTTACTTGCCAAAA
>CAIGRB010120735.1:0-11140 GCA_903798255.1 Fraxinus quadrangulata
AAACTCATTTTTTAAAAATTCATTTTCAACAACACATTTTCTCATAGTATAATATTGCACGTAAATCCAATTTTTTTTTTTTTAGAAATTTTTAATCACACATTCTCCATTAAAACATTATTCCAAATTGCATTTTGGTCAAAAAATGGAACTCAAATAAGGGTCTAGTGACTAAAGTTAAATAATATTGCAATAATTAGTTACTTTATTAATGCGTATCCTACGTAGCATCCGTTAAAATTTGATATGAACCAACGATCATTATAGCAATCGATTCCTTTCAACTGACCCCCTATTTTAGTTTTATCATAGTAACTAAAAATACTTTTAAGGACCAATGCAGAATTTAGTTGAACTTTAGTGACCACTTATGAATTTGACTAACAAATTATGAGAGTATGTCCATGTTTGGCTCTCTTTCATAACATGCTCACATAAATTGTAAGAAAGGAGGAAATATTTCAGCAATTACGTTGATTTGACAGGGTACGAGGTCCAATGCTCCACATAAGAGTAAAATTCTATACTTAAGTCATGACGTCACATTTTATATCGACGGAGCTTTTGTTTGATTTAGAGTTTGTTTGAAATGTATTTTAATTGGATTAAAATTAAAAAATTAATCGTTATTGTTGATTTTTATTAGACGAGTGAGATCCAACAACGACTACATTTTCAATTTTAATTCAATTAAAATCTCTCCCAAACAAGCCCTTAATTAAAAAGTTGATAAAAATTTAATTAAGAAATAATGATTAATTTTAATTACATATTTCATCTCATGAGATTTATAACTTTTATCAACTTTTAAATATCAAAATGTATATAGTAATAAATGTGGCATTTCGGAGCGAAACACCGACCATTTGAACCGTCTCTGGGCTGTCATAAACCGTCCGACCAATCCTTCTTGTGCAAATCGCTCAACTGTCACCACTGGTCCTTTTTCATGTAATAATCCTTTAACTAACCAAACCTCCAAAGGTTTCATTTTTATTTATTTGTGTCCCACGGTAGATAACTAAATTCAATCGAGTATTACTAAATATTTTACTCATGATCGAACCAAATCATAAATGACTGATTTCGATTCGATTCGGTGCTTTTTTATGTTTCAAAAAAATTTGTAAAATGTGTGTGTTATTTTAAGTGATCGTGTTATAAATTTAATTTTAGTATCCAAATTATCAAAAGAATTGGAACCGAAATAAATTCGATTATGTAGGTATAATCAATTATCGGACCACTAAAACTATTATGATCGCCGTTCTAAGAACTAGAAACGATTAGATTTCAACTAGAACCAAGCTAAATCAACTACTTGATTTGGTTCTAGTTGGATTATTCGAGTGGTTTAGAAAAGTAGGGATAACCACTAGTAAAAGTACAAGGGACAAGAGAAACAACGAATGAATCTTTTCTGAGACATATACATACTTGGATACATATTTGGACACAGTTTTCCAAGTCTCCAGTGGGTCCTCTTGTCCACCCACGACCTTGACGTTTTACTCGCACACATTTATGTATCTAACGAGAGCGCGTGCGCACGCTTGTATCCTTTAAAAACCTCATAATTGAACTTGGAGAATGAATCTTGAATTGTACGTGGATATTTATGTCACTTGTCATTTTTATGAGCCTAGAAGATGGAGTTTAGCTTTCTCAATATCACTACAAATTTTGAAGTCTACCTCGAAATTTTAAGCCACATTCTACAACTTGACCCCATAGAAAACAAACAGCAACTTTTGCTAATTAATGAGACGGCATCCACCGGCATTGATGTGCCATCTAAGATCTTTCTAGAGCAATACTTTTGAAGTAAATCCATGTTCCAAAGTTTTCATTATTGTCTACACACCCACAAGGGGTAGGGTCGTGGATGGAGTGGGGGCAACTATCTCTCATAGAACTTTAAATCATTCGATAGAAGAGGAATGAAGGTATGATTCGTGTACAATTTTTATAAATGAATGACGACAAGATTTGAACTAAGATATTTTATTTTACCCTTATACCATATTAAGAATCTTATTTAAAAGCTTAAATTGTGAGAGACATCACATGTATATTCATTTAAATCTTGTTGAGTAGCTACTAGAAAATATGTGAAGGGATACAGAAAGAGAGATTGAATCTTTTACACACACAGACACATTGTTTAGAATTAGAAACACTAATTCTATTCCATCAAGAGTGATAAAATCTTGGGAAGGAAATAAAGACACTAAAGAACAATCAGGATTTATAGATGTTTGTCTTAATATAAGACTATGTCCTCGTTCGGAGCTGCAATAATTCACTATTATGAAAATAAGTTTATGAGAAAAGATCGTACATCCTATTTTCTAACATCTATCTTTTATTTATAATACAAAATCTTAATGACGACTCTATTTATCAGAAAAAATAGGATAAAATGGAAACTACAATTATGGATCCGTATACGAATTCCGCACAGCGACAATAATTAGATTCCATAACTTAACACATACATTTGTGTACACGTACATTCACACATAATTCACTATCTTTTGAATCCTAACATTTATACCCACTCAAAACCTTCTTATATATAGAACATGCGTGGACATAACTCATAGAAAATGCACTTAATTGAATTTATGCTAGAAGGAGAATCTCGAGTTGTATGTTTGCATGTTGATATGAAAATTATGTCATTTGTCATTTTTCTGAGCCTGGAGATGGAATTTATCTCTCTCAAAGTCGCTATAAAATTTGAAGTCTCTCTCAACATTTTCAGCCACAAATCTTCAACGTTAGCCTGTATAAAACAAACAACAACTTTTTCCATTAAATGAGACGCCAGCCACCGACTTTTTTGTACCATCGAAGATATTTTTTTTTTTTTTGTGTAAGGTAGGTAGTCAATTTATCGATTTTAGTCGCAATTTTAATCCAAAAAAACTCGATATTTATCAATTAGATGTATGATTTTGATTAATTACCTCCTTTTATTAAATTTTTTTTTTCATTAAAAAAATTATTAGATTAATTCTACGTTGGACAAAGTGGCTAACTTCGATTTTCTTTTCGATGTATATTGTTGAAAAGTCATTTAATGGTTATATAATCTTCATTTTTCTCAACTAGATAATAAACTAATTAAATAAATAAGGGCCAATTATCATTTTCAAGATAATTAATTACTCACAAGACAACTTGTATGTCAAATGATGTTTGAAATTCAAAGAATTATGGGTTGGACTTGGATCAAATCGATTTGTCATTTAGTTCAAGTTCAGTCCATTTCTTTTTTCTATTGGAAGCTAATATTTCCTTATCAATTTCTCTTCGCTTTATTCTAACAAACTACCCCTTTTCCCATCTTTTCATTAACCTATTATTCAAACTCCTTTATTTATTGCATAGGACTAATTGCTTTCTTGAATTGTTAAGTTATCGGAAGATATTCTTAAGTCGGTTATTAATTTATTATCTTACTAAATAATCGTGACATGTTTGATAAACGGAATTGAATAGAATCGAGCATCATAATTGTTATATACTTTTGTACAAGTCAAGGCCTTCATGCCAACTTTATCAATTCATTATTTTCTTTCTTTCCATCTACTTGTCCATAGTTTTGTGAAGGGGGAAAATGCATTTTCACTCAATTATTCATGTAGTTTCCTTAATCAATTTTTTTAACACCGTCATAGATGTGTCGTAAAGTAACGCTCGACAAACTCTTGATCATAAAACACCATACTATAGTAAAAACTTTGACCTATTAACTAAGTTATTTTTCGAATACTTCAATGACATGGTGATAGAATAGCCTAGTCACCTAAAAAAGAGTGTCACGTTATAGGAAGAAATCCAACCTATTTTAATTAGTGCCCTGGCTAAGACGACATACTTTCATGTATTTTTCTATTAAAAATGGAAACAATAAAATACATACTTCGGACTTAGGTTCAATTTGACACGACTTTTAAAAAGTTAGAAGTTGCTTTTAGATTCTCCCTCTGTGCATAAAGATAGACTTATTTTTTTCATCCATCCCAAATTATAGACCACTTTTCTTATTGAAATCATTTTTTAATTTTCAAATATGCCACTATTTAATATGTCTTGTTAATAATAAATATGAATTAATCATATTTAAACCATTTTTTAATGTACAAGTAATGTATAGCAGGAAAAATATAAGAAAAAAATTTATATTTCAAACTATATTAATGATATTTTCTTAATCTATGTGAAAATAGAAACATACATATCTTTATGAAACGAAATGAGTATGTTTGAATCATTTATTGAAAGTGTTTAGCTTATGTTTGACACACATTCTTTCAAAATCTGTTGTGTGCTTAAATGCTCTGATATCACTGTTAGAAATTGAGACTCAACCTCTAATTCGGAGAAAAAATAATAAGATAGGAAAAATAAAATAGGACCATGTTTGACACACATTCTTTCAAAACTCATTTTCAACCACACATTTTTTAATAAAATAATATTTTTCATCACATCAATAACTTTTTCTTACTTTTTAATCACGTATTTCTTATTATATCACTATTTAAAATATATTTTTTTCTCAATAATATCCATCAAATACACACTTCGTCTCGTCAAAAGAGCCCTTTATAAAATTGCGTGGGGAAGGGCTTGCAAGATAAAGTTGGGCTGGTCCTCTACCGACTCATAATTGCAATTACAGATTCGAATGTACTATTAAGAACAAATATGGAAGACTGGAAGGAATGCAGTCCAAGGGGGAATGTGACCTTGACCAACCATATTAAAGAGAGTACCAACACCACCGTTTTGAGTTATTACATAATACGTCATTCCTAACTATTGTCTTTCCTCATTAAGAGGAATCAACTTTTTTCATTTTTATGGTTCGTGGGCAACTCAATCATTGAAATTAGCGTCAACAAAAATAAATTGAACTGACCGATTTAACTGAACTATTCTAGAATATGATCCCATTCTAGGCCAAAATCAAGAATAGAGACCTCATAGAGAAACTTAAGAACCGGAGCCAATGTTTGGACCGATTTTTCAAAGAAGTGATGCCAATTCGACATTAATGTTGTACAAGATGAATTTCTAGGCCTTGGACGAGCCCATGAAAATAGCTTATTGAGATTGAAATGAACTATTGACAAAGTATGTAGTCGATCTTGAATAATTATATTAGAATAACACTATTTATCATTACAATAATAAAATATAGGAGATGTGACAATTTTTGTGGAATAATGGTATAGGACATTTGAATCCCCATCTCTCGTGAAAATTGGACTGTCATATCTCATTATTTAACCTAAATTATCATATTATCGACGTTTCATCATTATACTGATAAATAACATTACTCATTATATTAATATTAACTTGTACTCGAACATTAATAGAAACAGTTATTCAACTTCGTATTTATAACATTCAACTGATTTAAAAGTCACGGGCCATACCATATTAAACAGAGGACCAACACCACCGTTTGATTTGTATATCCTAATTATTGGAGTCAATATTTTGACTTTCTGACTGGACCGTCTGTTGACTGTCAGACTCCAAACTAATTGAAACTCCACCTCCAAGTGAAGTGAAGACGACATTGGTACTAAATGGGAGCAGGCTGTCTCTTGTAATAAACATGTTTGTTTATGTAATCCACCGCTTGTTTCAACATAGGACAATATGGGAGGAGGCAAGAACCCCGTGATTCCTTTTACTGCATTAAATACAACTTGGCACTCCATAATGCACCTCAATATTTTAGATTTTTGTAATGTTAATCTTCGGTAAAATCGCAAGTGTACGATATTGTCAATATAGTAGTAAAGTGGATTTGAAGAGTTCGAATTATTGCTCTTGTTAGACTAGTATTATCAAGTATGGACCTAAAATAATGTTACTATTTATTTGAATTAATATGATAAATAAATAGGGAATTTGTTCTTATTCTAATATCTACTCTAAAATTTAAGATATGACTAATTAACTAGTTGACAATTTTGGTTTTGAAATTAAAATGATGATAAAAAAATGTTAGGTAACATATGCAAAAGAAATCAACACCATTTTTTTTTTTTTTTTCCAATCTGAACCGATAGGTCAAAGATAGCACAATTCTTCAAAACTTGAGCAAGTTCATCCAAGCCACCAAGCAACGGAACTTTGTGCGGTAGGTAGAGGTAGAAGTCGATAAGCTCATAAAAGTGTTCTCAATTTCAAGGTTAAGACTTACGTTTTTACATTCCCACATTTGATTTATCATACAAAGCTATGAAAATAATTAACGTTTGTATTCGATTGAACTTTTCAAATTTAATTGAAAACCTCTCTCGAGGTGACATAGGATAACCCCGAGGGGGCACAAAGTACCTCCACCACAACCCTTATTGTTATCGAGCCCCTCGTTCACACAGAAAAACTTTAGTCGAATCCATCTTTGATGTTAATTTGAGTATTTCTCGAGCTATAATTCAATTGATGACTTGCTAACCACCTTACTAATATTGGTGACTTGCTATAATTCAATTGGTGACTTGCTAACCACCTTACTAAAAGATGTCAGTGTAATCAGTAATGGCGTTGGAATGACTTCTTAGGGGATCATCAAATCTTGTCATATTTTAGCTGGGCCACGATCAGCCCAATACATAACGTGGCCAAGTCAACCCATTGAATTTGAATCTCTGAACTCGGCCCATAATTATAAAGGATATAGAAAGCAATGCAGCCCTCATTAGTATTTTTGTACTCATCCAACCTCCGGCTGGTGAATCCCATTTTAATGGAGAACCAAATCAACTATGTAATGCATTTGCAGATAGCTTGTCTCTCAGATCATTGAGAGCATCAAGAACGTGTGAATCAAGATTGTGCTCTAACATTTTACTTTGCATAGAAGTCGATCTGCAAACACAAAATAGCAAGAATTTGAAGAGTGAGCTCTTCGGTCCTCGGTACCCATAGAGGATGAAAAACAACGTTCAGACTAAATTTTTTTGATGAGCAATATAGGATCAAAGATTTTAATGGTGATTATTACGCTTTATTGCGTTTTTCTTTGAATTGGCGTGAAGAAAAGGATTTTGGATCATGCACATAAAATTAATATTTTTGACTTGCCATCGTACTTGAATAAGTTATATTTTCAATATAGAAGAATTATTTTCTTATCAGGCCCATTCAAACATTCGATATTGCAATTATTTTTTCTATATAGCATTGTAAATTCTAGTCCTGTTGAATTTTGATCCAAATTCCTTTGGGTATTCGTGGTTTGGATGAAGAGGCTTTAAAGAAGTCTAAGATGGATCAAAGAGAAAAAGTCGCCAAATTTTTGACTCGTTGAACCCTCGTCTCCAGCTCGATCGCTCAAAACAGGAAGTCTGCTGCTTACTTACTACGAGCTTGGGTGCTCAAGTGCCGCGTGCCACTCGAGCGCTGACGTTGTCCGAAGAAATTTTGTTTTCATTTATTTGACAATTTTTATCATCTTTTTATCTAAAACATATTCTCTTCTATCCTATATTTACGTCACGTGATTTTGGCTTTGAATAGAGTTATAATAAACAAGTTATATAATATTGTAAACACAATATTTTGTATTCTTTCTCCATATTATAGTAAGTTCTCTTTACTTCCGCCAAATTTCTTGTAGTCTTCTTGCATTGTGATTTTTACTTCACATTGTACCATGCAATCTCATCCTTAGATTTTAACAAGTCCATTATGCTCCTCAGTATGCTCAAACAATTGAAGGTATTGGAGAAGAGTTGCATAAATTTTTATTTAGGATTTGCTATCAATACTTGGTTAAAAGTAGAGATCGTCCTCTTGGTCAGGTCATTTTTCTGGAGATGATTTACATCTTCACTTGTCATCAATTGATCAGTATCAATATTCAGTGCATAAGAAAAACCGTCAACTTGGGATGAGTTTAGTCATCTATCTGTTGTTGTCAATGGTTCAATACCAACATTAAGCCAAGATAAAGGATCGGCATCCTTGAAATATGAAATTCCAATCTATCTAGCCAAAATTGAGTTCTCTCAGTCGAGGTAAAATAGATGGAGATAGAGATAGAGTAAAAATAGAAGTTAGATAAAAATTTAAAATAATAGTTTAATTAATATTATTGTTGACCCAAAAAAATGAATCAACAGATGCCGGGCCCACTCTTACCATGTCAAACACGATTCAGGTGTGCTTTTGCCGGGACAACGGCGATAGTCAGTTGGAACTGAGCGCGGGAGGTACTTTCCGACAAAAGACGAAAACGTTCAGACTCTAGCAAGTAGAACATGAGGCAATCGCGCTAACAATGATCGCGAGTATGAATCAGAGTAATCTATGTAATCACCAAATGAGAATATGTCGAAGAATAGATAAAAAGCATATATAAGTTTATATATTGTATGTTCGAGTTTACATGAAATTCTTGAGAGTTTATGTATATTTCGGATATGTAATTGTTCATTTTTCAATCAATCATCCAACCCCTTTTTAGTTACAAGAAGAACCATTTATACTACGTTGGTAGACGTAGTATCCGTTGGATCAGAACCACGTGGTCTCATCTCCTTAAGAGGAGCATCACATCAACGTCCTTTCATTTCATTTAATATTTGACAAGAGTTCTATCGTTCTAGTTGTAGGCGACACACTGACATCCTTTATTACGGACGTCCCATCAATCACTTCTAAAAGATTTCTAATCTGTTATAGGCAACAACGTCGGCTTCAACTTAGACCAGGGTCAGCATCGGCTCAAGGGCCTCTTGCAGCTTGAAGGGGCTTCTGCCTTGACATTGAAGGACTTCGGCTGGACTTGTTTGAGTGATCTCTCTCAACCTCAACTTCGTCAACTCTTCTCCTTGACCTTCCTAGCTCTCCGGCTGATTTCTGTTCACAAGGACTGGCTGCTGACATGGTTATCCACGTGGTAGTCTGAGCTGAACCTCGGAATTGGGGGGTAACAATTATGATTGTTTAGATCATTAAATTAAATTATTTAATATTTTTAATAAATTTATAGCTTATTAGAAGTTCTTTTAATTTTATATTAGTTACTCTAGAAGGTTATTCATCGTAATATTCACCATTGATTATATGAATAAACATTGGTTTCTTCTCCTTTTTAACCCATTTTTTTTCTCGTTCCTTTTCTTATTCATTGTAAAACTAGTACGCTCTTGCGTCACCAACCATAAACACATTATGGGTCTCAGCCAAGTACAAACCTTCCACAGTGTTAAGAACGACAAATTTTGCTTCACATTCGATGTAATTCTTGGAACAGGTGGCTTGAAATCCCATGAAAAACAAGACAATAATTTTTACAGATAAATAAGCTTCACAAAAAGGGAATGCAAACGAGCCCAGACTCAACCATCATTAGACTTGCACATTATAAAGCAATCATACAGATACAAAACCAGGCAAAATGACATGGTTTATTAGGCATGGATTGACCAGGAATGCTCCAATGTAGTATAAACTTGAAGGATTTTTCCATTTGTACAGAAAATTGTTGACAGAAGAGGTTGATAACCTCTCACATGCGCGTGGCCTCATGTGAATAATAAATTCCAAAAAAGTGGGCTCCCTCATTATGAGCATTCGGTCAACTTCTTCTATTAACCATTTCGATACAAATAACATAGTTAAAACTTGAAAGTGCCATAGTTGACCTATCTCTAGCAAACCTCTTAATCTTAGAATGATAGAAAATTCTTGGTTTCTAGTAATATTTATAAGTGACTAATTCAAACATATTTCTTTTTTTATAGTTTTCAAAAGATCTATCCCTTCACTTCGAAGTTCTACAGAAGTGAAAATAAGTACCAACTCTCTTGAAATACATTTCCTTGGAAATAATTTTCCACTATTGTTCCATGAAATATAAAGGTACCCCATTACTTTTTATAAACTGTCGGTAGCGTTCTACGAAATAAATAAATAAAATCAACTAAAATCACCACATTAGGGTAACTCCAATGGCAACACCATTGCACCAAATTTCACCATTTAAAGTGCTCCAATGTAGCATCAAATTTTGCACCATTTTGATGTTTTGGTGCAAAAGTGAATAGTGTTTCGTTAGCACCAAATCACCATTTTACACTATTCACTTTTGTACCAAAATATCAAAATGGTGCAGAGTCCAATTTGCCACTTTTTTCATTCGCCAAAAAAATTATTGAAGGGTATTTGGGTTATTTNTTGAGTTGGTTGAAGACGGAAATCATCGTTTTCAAGAATTCCTTGCTCGTCATAGACAAATCAAGGATAAAGAGGCTCACATTGCACTTCGAAATGCATTAATCGATCATTTGTAGGAAGAATATATGAATTCTGATGAATTTTTTAAATGATTCTACTAATTGTACTATGTTTTAATAATATATTTGTTAATGAATTTAATATTTTCCTTAATTTAATGTAATTATTTATTTAGTAATTTATGTATTTCTAAAATTAAAAAAAAAAAAGTATTTCGAATAAATATATTACTAAGAATAAAAAAAAAAGAGAAAAAAATTATTAAATACTGTTCATTTGGTGTAACATTAGTGTAATGGTTGGAGATTAATTTTAGTTTGGTGCGAGATTTGGTGCAGCGCTGATGGTCTTATATCTGTTCTTGTATGATGTCTGAGGGAGAGTAACTCTTCTTGGCTACAATCTTTGAAGAATAATAGCATTTGCAATGGCCTTAAAGCTGTATTCCACTTAAAAACAAATGATGAAGATGATGGAATTTTTGAAGTTACCTCCATGGATCTGCTACCACTCCACTTTCTTGAATTCCATGTGCTATAATTCATTTCTTTCCTTCAAGATTCTTGATGGTAATAAATGAATAAAGAAAATATGACTTCCAGTTGTACACCTTCAAAATTTCAGAGCTCACAACAAGGACAAATACTGTTTTGAAAAACCAGTAATTCTGTTGCCTGGGGGATTTTTAGCAATCGATTCGTGGTGGACGACAGACCAACCGTTAGAACGGAAGGATGACCGTTAATGTCAGAATCTAGTAGGGGTGTCAAAAGGGCTATTTTTGAAACTATCCAGCCCAACATGGACCTTCCGTACGGTTTGAGTTGGGCCGGTTCATAAGCCCAGTCGATTTTTTTTT
>CAIGRB010120741.1:0-22953 GCA_903798255.1 Fraxinus quadrangulata
ACAATTTTTCATATCATTCTTATTATCAAACTTTCCATTAGTTAACATATTTTATATTTGATAATAATTTTATGTGCAAAAATCTGTCGAAATGATATAGAACAATTTATTTTTTAATCATATTTTAGAAAATAAATAAATAAAAGTGCGAAAAAATAGTTTTCCCTCATTTCAAGTCATGAAAATAAAATATTTTGATATAAATCATCATCAAGGATGATACCTACTAATTAATGAAATGTTGAAAATAAGAATTTGACGAAAAAAGGTTAAGAAAATAATTTCTGTAAGAGCAAAGACTGAGGAGTTTAATTATAATTAAAATGTGGTATATTAAATAAAAATTGTGGAGCCAATATAACTACTTTTTTTTTTAAATCATATTTGTAAGATGAAAGATGCCACCAAACAAATGACATCATAAAATATTTATATCTCATACAATCAAAATGTGTTGAGATGTCTAGATTGATGTAATCTAAGCATAGTTTAGGCACGCATGGTTTGATCGTGGGTTAGTCAATATTAAACCCTCATGTTATTGGAATTTAAGCACAATTTTATCATGAACCAATTAACTCTTACAATCAAGTTTATTAAACACATAAGTTGTTATCAGAGTGTCGAAATGCATCGATTCTAGTTCCATGCATACTGACACGCTTTAGACGTGGTCCATGTTGATAGAGGATTGACTGATCCATCTCCACACTCAGTCTATTAAAGACATTAAGATATTACAAGATGTCAAAATGTGTTGAGTCATGTAGGTTCGTATAACTTGGCGTGCTTTAACCTCTGTCAGAGAAGAATTTGTAAATAAATAAAATGAATGATGGATATATAAATATTATTTATGGATACATTAAAATATATGATTGAAAATAAAATTTGATCATTTTATGAATAATTTATAAATTTTACCCAACGGGGACCATTAAGGCTGGCTGGTCCAGGCACTTGGGCCAGACTGTAGGGGCTGCAAGCTGTGCAAATTCATCATGAAAAGGAACTATTAAGATTTGAAATTCCATTTTGAAAAGACAACATTGTTAAGAAAGGTAACCCAAATCTTTATACATTGATGTTTAATGGAGGTGTAAAATGCTTAATGCCTTGTCCTAGTTTGGGGAAAAATGTGTCTCAAACATTTTTCTTTTGGTATTAACTTGAAATCAGAGATCAATATAAAACAATCTGAACATGCAGAGGCATTTAAATCCAAGGTTAATTACTCCGCTTGGTCACCTACACTGAAACCTCTATCAGCAGCATAATCTACAAAGCTGTATAATGGGACGACCTTCTCACCGTACTTCTCTAAGCCGTCCAACTCTTTCTTAGCCTGTGCTCTCAGATCCTCAGCCACCTCCGTCGCTTTCTCTACACCATATGCTGCGACATAACTTTTACCCTTGTTTTTCTTGTTAACACTGTTGATATCTTTATCCATTTTTGCTTCCAACATATCATCCACCACTTGATATAAAACACCAACAGCTCGACCATATCTTCTTAACCGTTGGATCTCCTCATCTGAAGCACCAGCTAATAGACCTCCACACACAGCAGAGCATTCACCCATTTCACCATACTTCTTTTCTTGGACAAAATCAACAGCATTGGGTCCACCCTCGAGATCAAGAAACTGACCAGCAGCCATACCGGTTGATCCCACAGCTCGAGCAATCTCTGCAATGACGTTTAAGAGGCGAGTCTCAGGGACCAGATCAGTTGGGGTGTGGGAAACAATGTGGCGGAAACCAAGAGGGAACAAGGCATCCCCAGCTAAAATTGCCATATCAACCCCAAATATTGTGTGGTTGGAAGGTTGGCCTCTTCGGGATGGGTCATCATCCATGCATGGCAAGTCATCATGAATCAATGAAGCAGCATGAACCTAGTTGAAATGCAAGCGTATAAAGAATAAGAGAATAATTATCAGAACCAATGGTCTCCGTCACTAAAGGTGTATGCTTTTTAAGAACAGATGTAATTGTAATAGTGATGTCTTTCCAAGGATCCTTTATACTAAATTTTCCGAAACTTAAATCCGAAATATCAGCAAATGCAGATCTCATAAGCTTATTACATACTACATGATAATTGATTCTGCCTGCAATTCAGTTCTTTTTGTAATGACAGAGCATGATATGATATGAAGGAAACAAGCAAGGCATTAGCTCTTCCCTATTTCACACAAATGTCTCTTGAATTGGCATTGTGCTTCGCCTCTTAAAGCTAAGATGCCGTTGATCAAATTGATTTCCGAGTTTCCTCTTGTTTATCTTATATATTTTCCAAGTTAAAAAGTGCGCCAAAGTTTTACTGCATACAGTACATGCAACAAATGTAACCATATCTACCTTTAAATCTTCAAAGAGAACAGAATCTATATTTATTGTTCGGCCGAGGGCTCCCAAATGTATGCTAGAAGAGGAAGCAAAACCCGTGCTGTTAAATAGTACATGCAACAAATGTAACCATAACTACCTTTAAATCTTCAATGAGAACAGAATCTATATTTATCGCTCGGCCGAGGGCTCCCAAACCTATACTCGAAGAGGAAGCAAAACCCGTGCTGTTGAATACCATTGGATGAGTTATTTTTTATTGGTAGTGGAAGCATTACACATTATGACAGGGTAACGTTTCATAGTTTAATGAATCTTCCACTTGATAGGGCAAAAATGGGGGGAAGGACAAAGGAAATAGCAATGGCTACGGTATCCTTCCTCGGTTTGAATACACGTCATGGCTAAATAAGTTAATCTTTGAAGAAAATCTCAAAGACGCAATACCAAGAAACAGTGACATCTTCCAATCCAAGAAAGGTACTATAATTAATAGACAATCGATATACCCATTTATATTATTTGGCTACTAAAACTAAAGCATGCTATAAGAATTAATAAATCTTTCTTTAGTTCATCACCTATTTAGGGGGAAATAGCTGGGTCCATGTCCAACAATTCAAGTTATTTATTTAAGCATAGCCAAACATGCTCTTATCACTACAAAATCCGAACAAAGATAAACAGATAAGTAAATTTAATCGAAGCCAAAGAACGAAAATAATAAAAATTTGAATCGAGCAAAAGGAAGGAACGACGGACCATTTCTAGAGCACAGGCGGTGGGGAAGGCTGCGAGGCGGTGGCCGCCGAAGAGCTCACAGGCGGCGACGCACATGACAGGTGGGGCCCTCTTGACTCCTTTTGCTAAAACAGAGTAACGCATTGCCTCATAGATCTGTTGTGGGTACTGCACTGGAATTGCCTCATCGAGTTTGTGATTGATTTCTTGAATCAGAGTAGTCCAGTAAGTCCTGAGATCAAATTGTGAATTCGAAATTCGTTGTGGGGTTGTTGAAAAGGAAGCAGAACAGGTTCGAATTGCTCTTTGGATAATTGGAGAAGTAGTTTTTGGGAAGTAGAGTTGGGGTGAGGAGGTTAGTACTGTTGAGAAAACCATTTCTGTGTGTATATTTTTTTCTCCTCTTTGAGATTTCTAAGGAGACGGAGAGAAGTTAAGATAATGGTAGAGAAGTGGAAGATTGTGTTCTTGAGTTATATAGCAGGAAGACAGTCTTCCTCTACAAAATTTGTGAAAAAAATCCTACACTTGAAAAATTATTCAATTTGAAAGTGGCTACCACACTGGTTGATGACGATGAAAGAAATGGGGGATACAAAAGAGGTAAAATTCTTACGGGGTTCCCAATGTTATTATTTCATATTTGCTTTAATTAAAAGAGTGGATAAAAATTTAAATTAAATTTAATAATTAATTTTAAGAATATATTTCGTGAAACTACAATTATTATCAATTTTTCAATCATATATTTTATTAATTTTTTCAAAATCAAACATGGGATATATGCTTGGCATCTCTGCCTGATCGAAATATATATTTAGATGTAGATGGCCATGCAACACATTTTTTATATTCAAAGGGGTAAAATTATTCAAAAAGGGCATTATTTACTATAATTTAAAAATTCGTTGTTTGATTTTAGAATAAAGAAAGTTTATTATGGCCAATTTTATTTTTTTAGTTGCACATTGCATGTGTCATGTAGTCATATAATATTTAAAAAACATTTTTTCGTGAGGTGCGGAAACAACTCGCCCAATGTTAAAAAGTTTTGAGATTTAGCCCCATTTTCGGTACATATTCTTTCAAATTCATATTTTTTCAAGTTAATTTTCAATTACATATTTTTCCAAGAAAAATCTTTACACGTGAACTCATCAAATTGGCCCTTTTCATTATATTAGGGTAGAATTTTTTTATTAAAACCCATCCCTATTGCATCGTAATAGGACCAAACTAGTCGATTCTAATTAAAGTCTAACTGATTCTAGTAAGTTATTAGAATCGACAACCATTTTAGTTACATAATCGAGTTTTAATTCTCTTTCAAATTTTTTCTTTTAAATCTCAACATTAGTACATTTATCATTGTAATAATTCGCTTGAATTCACATGAACTAATAGGCATTGAGGGTGATTAAAACAGAACATGAAGGTTATATATAAAAAATAATAAATTTAAATACTTTTCTTAAATTAAAAGAGCCAGTTCGAACCAAATCGATCTTTGCCTTAAGAATTGTTTGTTTCATTTGCATAATTCCCAAAGGTTTTCCGTTCGAGAGTTAATCGAATCAAACCGTGCCTGCTCTTGATTTGTGCAATCTACGTATAATATGTATGTTTTTTTAGTAAAATAAATTGTAAAAAAAAAAAAAAAAAAAAAATCCTTGGTTTAATATATTTAAAAATTCTTTTGTTTTGTCTGAAAAATATCTTGTTTGTTTATTTCACATCACCAATTTCCATTTAATCAAAATTAGTAATTCAATAAGATCTTGTTTCATAGTCCATGAAGAAAAATAAAAGTCAATAAATGTGATAGTGATTTACAACAAGGTGCGTAATGGTATGAAAACACGATTATGACTATTTGTCCTAACGTTTGTCACGCAATTGATAGTATATTTAGGGTTTTAAATTCAACACGGCAGCTAAACTGTGCAAATTGTGGATGGCGATATACCACAATTGCGATAATAATGTACTCTCGTTTAAATTTATTAATTTTTAAAAGATTTTTAGTAAATTTTAATAAAAATTAATAAAAAAATATGATTGAAAAATTGATAAAAAAAAAAAAAATTGTGAATCTCATAACATATATAGTTAAAATTAATTATTAACTTTAATTTTAATTTTTGTCGACAGTTTTTAACTAAATCGAATGCCCATTATCCCTATTGATGGAACTTGTTCACCAAATAACAACTTGCTCATAACATAAAGTCCTTGAGACATCTTTTTTCTAAAAAAAAATATTTTATTTCATACTCACATTTCTTCATAATTTCTCCTATTTTTTTTAATCTCACATTCTCAAAAAATAATTTTCAAAAAATCACTTCTCAAAAAATAACTTTCACACACAAGGGACAAAGACTTATACATGGCGGCCACAAATGGGGTCATGATCCCACAAAAAATTTGGGATTTCACACACACACACACACACATATTCGATAAATGGTGTAATTGCCCTAACTAACCCAGCCGGCCACAGGGCATCTCCAATGAAGACACCAAAACACCAAAATGCACCAAAAATTGGTGCAAAAGTACTTCAATATGACACCAAATTTTGCATCATTTTGGAATAATGGTGCAAAAGTGAATAGTGTTGCACTGAATGTGGTGCAATACTATTCACTTTGCACATTTTTTTCAAAATAGTGCGAAGTCTAATTTGCCTCTTTTTTTCATTTGCCAAAAGAATTATTGGAGGGTATTTATGTCATTTATATTATATAATAATATAATAATTATTATTATTATCTGCATTTAAAATAAATTTTAAATGTTGATAATAATAATTACTGAATTAATTAAAATAAGAATAAAAAAATTTAAAATTTCAATGATCATTTGTGGGAAGAACATACGAATTTTGAGAATTAAATTACAATGATATTTTGACTTCATAATATCATAATATTCAAATTCGAAATGCAGAGCACTATTTTTTAATGGCACGATTTAATCTTTTTCATTTTTGAAGTGATTCTACTAATTGTACTATGCATTTATTAATAAATTTAATATTTTCCTTAATTTAACGTAATTATTTATTTAGTAATTTATGTATTTCTAAAATAAATAAATAAATAATATATCGAATAAATAAATTACTAAGAATAAAAAAAGAGAAGAAAATGATTAAACACTATTCATTTGGTGTAACTTTTGGCTTAATGGTTGAAGATGGATTTTAATTTGGTGCAAGATTTTGTATAAAATGATGGAAATTTGATGCAGCACTAGAGATTACCTAACATGAAGCCCAATTCCCATATTTCCAATCCATAATCCATTTATTATAAGGGAAGATTTCATAACTAATGTTTAGTTTTACCAATTTCAAATTTAAGATAGAAGGTTTAAAATTTCAAATTTCAAAAATTTTTAAATTTTATTTATAAAATAATTAATTAAATATATATTTTATTAATTAAATATATTAATATTACAATTCCATATAATTTGGTCACAAATTATATATAATTGGTCACATATTATTAATTTGTCACAAATCACAAATTTTACATGTCACAAATTATTTTACGATCATAATTCAGAAATTTTATAGGTCACAATTTGTTCATCGATTATAAATAAAAAATTGAAATATCACATATTTTACGGCCATAATTTAAAAATTTTATATGTCACAATTTGTTCATCGGTGACAAATCAAAAATTTTATAAGTCACAAATTATTTTACGGTCACTAATCAAAATTTTTATAAGTCACAAATTAATTTATGGTTACAAATCAGAAATTTTATAGGTCATAAATTATTTTACGGTTACAATTCAGAAATTTTATAAGTCACAATTTGTTCATCGGTCACAAATAAAAAAATTATATGTCACAACTTCTTCATCGATCACAAATCATAAATATTATAAGTCACAACTTAGTAGACAATCACAAATTGTCAGATTATCGGTCACAAATTAACAATTTTTTAGGTCACATATTATTTCTTGGTCACAATTTATCTTTTTTATTAGTCACAAATTAATCAATTTAATGATCACAAACAACCAAATAATTTGTGACCACCACTAACACTTGTGACTGCCACCTCACGAATGCCACCAATTGGCAACCTTCTCGTCGGAACCACCACCTTCCCACAACAAACCATCATCTAAAAATATCGACATCTCCACGACCACCACCACCTACCCACAACCACCGCACCTCCCACCACTAAAGACACAGAACCTCTACCACCGACCCCCCATCCCATCCCGCAACCCAAAAAAAAATTTCCAACCCTACCACCATTGTCGTCATCGACCACCACCAACACTGCCACCATCTACACCACCCAACCATAATACACCATGGCACCAACCGAAATCAACATCACCACATCACCGTCTTCGCCGCCACAACCTCAAATAAACAACAATTTCAACTTCAAAACCACCACCACAACCACTAACAAATCACCAATAACCTCCAGATCAACCACCGCCACCACTACCAAAACCAACAAAACCTATCAAATCCACCACTGATCCAACAAAACCACCACCATAGCTAAATCCACCACCGTCGCCACCAACAAAAACCATCCCTAAATCACGAAACAACGCACAGCCTACCATCACCCCCACCATCGCTACTACCGCAGCAACGATTTGACTCCACAACGTCCATCAACCACCACAAAATCATGACTCCCTTGCAAAAATTGCAAAAAACTCAGAAATAAAAAAAATGCAGCGGCGATTCGCACAAATAAGTGCCGCTACTTCGTGTTTGTGCACAACGCCGCTGGACGAGGCTGCACCGTCTCGTGGAGGCTCACTGTTGGCGGATAGCGATGAGACTAGAGAGTGGAGAAGAGAGAGTGATGGAGATAAGAGAAGGTAGAGAGATGGAGGAGGAAAATTAAAATGAAATTGATTAGGGTTTATGATGAAAATTGTACAATTAATATTTAATAATTAAAATAAAATGTCTGATTGTGAAAAGTTAAACTTTTAATCTGATTTTTGAAATTGAATCTTTAAAAATCTGGTTTTGTGTAATTTCCTCTTATAATAATTTATTTTACCCAAGTCCAAAGACTCGAGTCCTAACCCACTTCTGAGTTTTCTCTTTGCGACTTCTCATCTTCAGACTTCATTTTTCTCAAACCTCTGAGTCTCAACTTTCTCTTTTCACGGCCAAAATTCAAAGAATCATTGAATTGAATCATTATCAAATATTATACAAGTATACAATACAATCTTGAACACTTTTCTGTTTGACCGTTGTTGCTAATTGTGCCCGAGATTGACTCCTTCATAAAAATGGTAATGTAAAATATAAATATGTTTTTGTGATTTGCGAAAATTTGAAAATGTTGAAACTTGAAATGTATGTGGGTTTGGATATCAGGGTCATATGAATTTGACTTTTTAAAAAAATTGTGTGTATTCTGAACTTCTTTCTTACAAAGTGATTTTCGACTATCCCGTGGGTTTGGATATGATTTATTTTGCAATTTCTTGAAATGGTGTATTTTGAATCTCTTTCTGATCGAGTGATAGTTTGATTGCGTATATTGAGAACAATATACTCAACAATATTGATAATGATGTAATTGTACGACCTTTTTAGAGTATAAAAACGCGTAGGCTATAGTTATAATAGTATATTGACTTATTTTCGTTAATGATATGTTATTTCGAAAAAAAAAATTGCATTTTAATTTTTGATCCCACAATACAAAACGTCTCGATCCGCCCTTGGACTATCTGCCATTTAATTTAAGATACATTATCTTAGACACCATATGTGTATCACATATACTCCTGCTCAACGTATATCAACTAAAATAGTGTTGATATATTAAAGGGAGAATTGTAGCTAAGGTATCAAACCTTTTATTTAAAAGTAGGCTTGACCCAAACATTTTATTTGTACCACCTTAGATATCAAACCTTTAAAAAAAATTCGCACTTGAAGTCTAAAATGACTACTTCTGTTTATTTGACCCCAAAAACTGTCAGTTGACCCTAGAAATGAATTTTTTTATAATTTTGATCAAATAAGGTAAAAGGCATTTTGTACAAGAAATTATTAAATCAAAAAACAAAACCACAATCACCCACCCCCTTCTCCTTGTACACCAACCTCCTCACCCCAAAGTCAAAATCACTCCACCCAACGGTCAGTCGCTATAGTTGGCACCACCGTCTCAACGTCGACCCCATTATTGAATCTGTTACTAAATTTGAAAGCTTCGAGCTAGGGCACAATTAGATCTACGAGAACAATATTCCTGGCTTCGCTCATGTCCACAACTTCAATGACACAAGCCCAAAACAGTATTTTACACTAGCACAATACAGCACACGGATATCAATGATTCATTCATATAACAACATAAAATGGCCAAATAATAAGTCAAAGATAAGCTTAGATTATAGATTGAACGGCTTGAATATGTTTAACAGTGTATCTACTGAAGCCCAAAACAGTATTTTACACCAACACAATACAACACACAAATATCAATGATTCATTCATATAACAACATAAATGGCCGAATAATTAGTCAAGGATAAGCCTCGATTATAGATTGAACGGCTTGAATATGTTTAACAGTGTATCTACTGAAGCCAGCTGCAGTTAGAACATTCGCCCATTCTTTACAAGTCCTCTCTTTTCCTTTGTCGGTATGAGCCATCATCACCATATCGAGAGCCAAATTAACATCTCTAAACTTATCGTCTTCTTTTTCATCAATCACAGCCTCTGCGATGATCACTTTACCTGTGTCTTGTGGAATTGCTTCTTTGCATTTCTTTAGAATGTTGATGCACTCGTCGTCTCCCCAATCATGTAATACCCACTACAATATATTATCAGATGAATAATGTCTTTATATAGTAAAAGGGTAATTAGTACATAACATCCATACCTTTCATTTTTTAGCATTTTCACCCTTATTTTCACTTTTCATTGCACAAAAAGTCATTTTCACCTATTTTCTCAATAAAAAATTATGAAATGACGAATATACCCATCTCTTTAAATAAAACAAAAAGAAAAAGAAGAAAAATAATTGCAACTATAGTTCGAATTTTTTTTAAAAAAAGTGCAAATAAGTCACAAATAAATTATTAAAAGGGTAATTAGTAGATATTGTCTCTATCTTTCAATGTTATTGCGAAAAACGTCCATACCTTTCATTATTTTGACATTTTTACCCTTAATTATACGTTTGATTGCACAAACTACCATTTCTATCCATTTTCATCCAATTTCTCAATAAAAAATTTTGAAATAACGAATATAACATCCTATTTAAATAAAAAGCTAAAAAATTAATTGCAATTATAGTCTCAAAATTTTTTTAAAACATGCAAATGAGTCTCAATTAAATTTATTTAAAAATTAAAAAAAAAATACAAACGAGTCCCAAATAAATTATTAAAGAATTAGAAATTTAAAAAATATATTTTTATTTAAATAAGAGGGTATATTCATTATTTCACAATTCTTTATTGAAAAATTGGATGGAAATTGATGGAAATGATGGTTTGCACAATCAAGGGTAAAAATGCCAAAAAAAAAAAAAAAGAAAGATAGTGACGTTTTTCGCAATAACGGTAAAAGATAGGGACGTTATGTACTAATTACTCTTTTAATAATTTATTTATGACTTATTTGCATGGTTGTAATTACTTTTTTTTAGATGAGGGTATATTTGTCATTTCATAATTTTTAATTGAGAAAATAGGTGAAAATGACATTTTACGCAATGAAAGGTGAAAATAAGGATGAAAATGTCAAAAAATAAAATATATAGACCTTTTTCACAATAACAATGAAAAAAATGGGCGTTATGTGCTAATTACCATATAGTAAAACTAGTCTAACAAGTCAATAGTTGTCTTGTTAATTACTTTCCCTTATTACTCGATAGGTACTTGTGAGGTTTCAAGTAAAAATAATACGAAAGGAGCAGGGGAAAAGGGCATACCATGAGGAAAACAGCATCAGCCTTTGGAATTTTCTCAAACATGTTGCCACCAATATGCTCAACACCATCCCAATTTTGAGCAGTAGATACCACATGAGGGAGATCAAAATTAATCCCACGAATCCAAGGACACTTGCTGACCAAAATCCCAAGAGTGGTCCCATCTCCACCTCCAACATCCACCAAACACCCAATTCCCTTGAACACATCTACATAATTCTCCGTTATTGCTGACATTGCCACTCTTGCATGGCAAGCCATTGCATCGTCAATCAGCTTGCTATGCGCAGGATTTGCAGCTGCATAGCGCCACACATCCTCGCCATGAGCAGCCATGAATGCCGAAGCCCCAGTTGCTAATGCACGAGCACTTAGGCCGTGCCACGGAGCAAGCATCACCGGGCTGCTCTCTAGCAGCAGAAAAGCAGCCATGCTGTTGTCTCCTTTTTTCATAAGAAGACGCGAAAGGGGTGATTGAACATAACCCGTTGATTCTTGGTCGAAGCTAATTTCCTTAAAGATTTTGCGGTGGATCAAGAACCTCATAACGCGATGGAGGATCGGAGGCGAGCAACTGAGGGCGGAAGACAACTCCGCCAGTGTCATGGGGCGACCATCGTGGCTTTCGAGGACATCGGCTATTCCAAGCTCAATGGCACACTTGAGGACTGCCATTTCAGTAAAGCCAAATACATACTTCCAGATATCCACCTGAGCTTGTGCTTCTTCTTCCATCTTTTTTCCAAGAAGCCAATGTATTGAAGGAAGCTTATATGGAAAAGATTGTATAATTAATTTAAGAGAAATTAAATATTTCTGGAATGCATATCCCCACAAGGTCACTGCCACTAGCTTTTTTCTTATTTTGTTCACCAACTAGACAAGTAATCACGAGAATAATGCTATAGTGTCAGAGCATCGGTCTATGTAGCACTATATGATATATTTAGGTTACGTTTGATTGCGAGTATAAAATTTGTATGGAAATAAAATAAATTCTAGACAATTCAATTGTCTAGAACTTATTTGTATGGAAATTATTAATTAAGTTCCCGTTTGGCCCCCATTTTTTTCCATTACATTACATTAATTTTTTTTTCTTTTCATTTCAACCACACATTCATCAAATCAAATAATATTACACACAAATTTAAAACTTTTCTTTACTTTTCTACCACACATTCTCCCATCAATTACTATTCAAAAAATTTTCAACACCCCAACATGGAGGCCAAACATGGGCTAAATGTGTTTGATTGATTTAGTTTTTAATTTTGAAAATATTATACTTGTCTAATTTTTATTGGTGGGTAGATGAGAAAGAGAAAAAATGAATTGCCTAAAAAATAAAAACCACGTATTCCTAAATAAATATATTTTCATTGTTTTCAAGGAAAATATAGTCACGTGATCAAAAATAGAAAAGTATTCCGTGAAAAAATTTATCAATCAAACATCACAAAAGTAAATACGTGTGATGATAATAGCATTACTCTAATCATAGTGTACTCCCTCTATTCCACACAATAATTTTTTTATTTTTATTTTAGGCACGGATCAAGGAAATATAATTAATTTAGATATAATTTTTCCTTACAATTTTTTTTTAACATATCCCTACATTAAATCATGATTTAAATATGCGTAATTTATATTTGTTGATAAAAAGACAAGTTAAATTTGGGCATATTAAAAAACTAAAATAATCATCTGTACTCACAACAAGAAAGTGACCTATAATTTAAAACATATAAAAAATAAAAAAAAATCAATTTTATGGGACAGGTATATTTTTGAGCGTCTACGTGCAAAGTTATGATTTAGCCTCCAAGCTTTAACAAATGTTTAACTCACTGTCATGACAACAATCCAGTGATTTTTCCGAGCCCAGTCAAGATTGGAGTAAATATCTACCATTTCATGATTCACGTGTTAGACTTAAATGTAGAAAGTAATTGTTTGGCCACGAGAATTTATAAATTTTGAAATAGTGATTGACGTGAAAATGTATGATTAAATAATAATGAAAAAGTTTGTGCGTAATATTATTTTATTTGAAGAATGAGTGGTTAAAATTAAAAAAAATCCAAATCAACTAAACGTTTGTTTGGCACAACTTATTTGGAAATCACTTTTTCCTCGAGCTCATTTCCAATTATACATTCTCCTAATAAAATAATTTTGGACAAAAATTCATAAATTTTTCTTACTTTTTAACCACACATTTTCCAATAAGAAAAACATTTTTCACTTCAAATAAACAATCCCCAACAAACGCCAAATAATTACATGGACGGGATTTAGTAACAAACGAAATATTGTTCATTATACAGTCCAACACTATCCAAAACTGTGTACCATATAGGTAGTAACAGCTGCAGTCGCTTCTATAGGCAATAAGAAATCCATCTGCTCTCAAGTATTCCAGGCAGGTTGATGCATTAAAGAAAAGCTCTAAGATAATCTCATGCCCTCTATATGCAAGTGTGTTGTGGACTCCAGCTCATCCACTGCAGTTATAAGCAAGGAGTTTCCTTCACAAGCTTCTTTCAATAATTGGAACCTCTTTCCTACACAAATTTGTAGAGACGAAGCCACATGTGATATGGGCTCTGCACGAGGGACCGACTTCTTGTACTTTATTAATTTCATCATCATGTTCTGTCGAAAAATTGCATCAACTGGATAAGCATGTACCTCAAACAACCAACCAAACAAAATATTTTATTCTCCTGTTTTCCAGTGGCCAATCAAGGTGGGATCGGAGCTAAATATTTAATTCGCATGCTTTATCAATATGATAACAGAACTTTTCCAGTGAGGTTTAAGACGTCAGATAATAACTGATTATAATAGAAGTGTTCCAGTACTCAGAAGTGCACGATTTCATCTTTTCGAGAAACACGATTTCATATGATGACAGATGTTTCAGTACTTAGAAGTGCACGATTTCATCTTTCCCAGAAAGTTACTTATTTTGGGAAATAATAATTAATTTATTTGCAACTTTGACCAATAAAAAACTAGTTATTTTAAAATAACTGAAGTTTTAAGCTTAGCCACACATGGGACGACCTTCTCAAAAAATATTTTATTTTAAAACTTTTATGAAAGTAAAATTTTTTTTAGAACAATTCCATTTGTACATCAATGGATGACAATGGAGGTTGACAACCTCTCACATGCATGCGGGCCCAGCGTGATTAAAAAAATTCCAAAAAAAAAGTGGATCCCCCCTATTGTGAGTGTTAGTCATCCTCCATTGTCATCCTCCATTGTACATGTAGCATCCTCCAAATTTTTAACTTCCTGCAAAAATGCTTTATCTAGAAGCTTGTCTGTCACAAACATAAATGGCATAAAAATTCTCAAATTCGATCTATCACATATCAAGTTCCTTGGTTACCAGTAAACTTTCATACCTGACGTTGCTCTTTACGAGGACAGTCACGCAGCAGAGATCTTGCTAACTTATTGTGGAGTGTGCGTGTACTATCACAAACATTCTCAAAGAGGAAAGATGAAAGATGGTGGAGAACCAATGTGAATGTTGCTGATCTTCGAGTTGCTGCTCTGTCAAGAGCACCAGAAACCCATGATTTCACATAAGCTTCCAAGATTCTTTCATCATCCTGCGTAAAAATGAATAGCACTTGTATTTTAGTTCATAACAACTACTTCAGGGTCTTGCATAGGGGAAAAAACTTCTTCTGGGAAATCTGTGAGTTTTTCATAGTACTAGCTTAATATTTTAAAAGAGAAGATGAAGGAATGGGGCTTAATCTCTTTGTTGAAGAATGAAATTATGAGCCATTGACACAAGATTTTTCCCAGGGCGCCTTCGTCTGAACAACCATGAAAGCTAATTGATGATAGTACATTGTGCTATACTTTTGAACAACGAATATTATATTTAACTAAGGGCCAAAAAGAATGGTATTGAGTTATTATAACATAAGGATTTATAAACAATTATTGAAATTATATTTCCTTTAAAATTATATAAAGAAAAAATTGACCACAAAATTCTACTCCTTGGTAAATAATCCAAATCCATTGAAGGTAGACGAAATTAAATTATTGACTAAAGATAATAGCATAGAATAGGTTGACCAAGGATATCACACATTCAATCTTTCATGGATTCCATAATACCATTTAATGCTTGAATCCCTTTTTTTTTTAAAGAAAAAAGACAAAAAAAAAAAGAGGAAAATTAAATAGCCCTCTTAGATTAAAATTCTTAGGTCATTGATACAGAATCAAGCGAGTGATTTTTTCTTAATCCATTGAAACTTAGCATGTGGGTACCCATATCCTAATTCTAAAATGTGTTTGTTTGAAAACTAGTGTTAGTTGAAACTAATTGAAGCTTTTATTTGATAAATGGCAATAGTTATACGTAATGCAACAAGTACTTCCATAGATAAAACTTTTAACTAGCATATCAACAAAATACCTCAACAGGTTCAAGATAACCATCACCCTTAGCAATGCACTTCTCCAGAGGTGGTAAAAGTTCGAGAACTCGTGCATTAGATAAAGCATTCCATGTAGCCAGCCTTACAGGAGCTTCAACACGTCTGTGCAAATAGATTGCAACTTGCCGAGCAAATACCATGTCACCATAAGACACAGCAGCAAATTGCTCCACAAGAGTTTCTACAAATGTAGAGTAACTCTCATGTATTTCTGACTGGAAACAAAGCGACTCCATATTGAATTTTTCGAGGACTTGCCCATAGACATCTTGCAAAGTTTCAAAAACATCCCTACTCTTTTCTTCTTCAAGAACACCCATTCCACCAAGTAAGGTGACAGACAATGCGTGCAATTTCCAGACAATTGGAATACTACCAACAGGAGACTGGAACTCCACAGCAACGAAAGTAGACATTGCTTCAATTCCTAGGAGGAAAAAAAGTCCACCTCTAGCAACTTCAAGAAAGTCTACAGGAATATCGCTGCTTTTCTCATACTGAATAGTTGATATTGCACTGAGAAACCAATGTATAGGAAGATGCAATCTCTGATGAGCCCACTCCATTATCAAGGAAGTAGGCTCTTGACCAACCATGAGTGGTCTATCTGTATCCTCGTGAATAGTTTCTAGAGGAAGACTACCTTTCTTGTGTCTTTTGTAATTAACATGACTGTGGTTGCCAGTGGTTTTTAATTTCTTCTTTACACTGAGCCATCTGTTTCTGAAATGTGTAGCCAAAACATTGGCAAACAGCAGGTACTCCTCTTCTTCATATTTCCACCCAAAGGGTTTGAATCCTTCTCGACGAGAAAGAAACTGGCGTATACCAAAATCAAGATATTTCAGAACAGGAACCTGTAACAAGATATCTAGCAGCTTATCAATAACGGCTCTATCCCTAGGCCCTGCAATCATACATGCTTCGATAGCAGAATTTATCCATTGCATTGTAAAGCACACCTCTTCATCTGTTAATGGATCTTTGGTAGAGGCATTCTGAGTATTTTCAAGCAAGTACATAACCAGTCTTGCATCTTGTTGAGCCAATAAAGTTGTTGCAGACCAGTACCCTCCACCAGGAGAACCCCAGCCCACACCTACCCCTGGAGATGGCCCACCTCTTCCAAACATTTCAATGGACCGTATACATTGCCAACCATTGGTAATTAACTTCATAAAAGATGACAGCAAAATGCCTAATTCAACCACAGAGGAGTGAAGTATCCCCTCTGCGAGAATTTTATCATCCCTTGAATTTTTTTGATATTCAGCTGGTGCATTATGAAACTCGTGTTTAGCAAGGTGGATCAACTTGTCCACAGAAGCAACTAACTGTACCAATCCATGAAGGCAACATGTAGAAGATAATGATGTTTCATGACCACTTTTTACTCTCAGATGAGACAGATACCCAAGGAAGGAGCCACTTCCGGCAGTGTTATCATCAGACGTACCATTTAGCCCTGAAAAGCTCATAAATCCATTTCTAATAATTTCAAGTCCAATCTTAGGTACGAACTCCGGCAGCCATGGCACATGCCCATTGTACAAACTCGTTGCATCCTCTGGGGTGGCAGCTTTGAGCACACTAGATAACATATGCATAACAGAAGAAATAATCCATAACAAACAATTTACTTCTGAATCCTGCAAAATACAATATCCACCACCTTCATCCCAGTCTAGGAATCTGGATATATATGGAATGCTATTTACTTTTGTCCACTCGATGGCTAAATCAATTATAGGACCAACTTGACTCCATGACCAAACCTCTGTATCTTCAGCTGTAACCTCCATTCCTTGATGCATCTGTAAATAGAAATTGGGAAGCCTGCTAGCTAAAGCATCCAGAAGAAGGTAGGCTTCTTTGGTGATGGCAGCAAATTCAATTATGACATTATTTTCAATTAGTTTGGGAAACATAGGTACATTCAGCCAAATGGACAATGAAGGAAACAAATCAGGAAATTGAGAGATGCCATATCCGAACCGAACGCAAACCTTCCAGAAACGTAACTGTTCAACCAGCAAACCTGATGAAAGTTTACAAACGTCTCTTCCAGATTTTACCCATTGGTCGAGAGAGAATGGATATCGATACAAATGCCATGTCACCTTGTGGAAAATCCCATTCTTGATCAACATTATGCAGTTTTTTTTCTCGACCCGAGCCAACACCTTTTAAGCATCAAGAAATATACTTATAAAAGACTTTTCCTTGAACCAAGTGTAAAGAATATCTTACGAGGAAAAAATCAAACATGAATGTAGAACAAAATGGGTTGAATTATGGAAAAATGTAGCTTACTTTCAAGAGCTTCACAGATTTTATCTTGCAGGGATATATTTCAATCTGTTCATTCGCAGCAAATCTGTTGGCAACTGTCTGAACAAGACGATCACAATTAATTATTGCCGCTGCACATGTTGGGGAATGCCTTGCTATTGCAATGAGAATGGATATTAAACATTCTTCCAAAGGTACCGAAGGGCTTGTCTGGCACCACAAAAGTTGATTATGTAAGATACAGTAAGTCTTATTAATTCTATATGGAATAAAAATTTAGGCATTTTTCTCAAGCTGGAGCAGGAAACTGCTTATTAGCATCAAAATGCTTACCTCTAAGAGATAGCATATCCTTGGAAGAATTCCCATCCTAACCAAGCCTGCAGCAATATCCTGCCCAGCAACAACAATGTCATCCTTAATGGTATGTTCATCTTCAGATCTATCATCTATGGGATCATCGTCAAGATGTAGAATATTAGAAGGCTTCGTGTTATACTTCCAAAAGCCACCACGAAGAAAACCAGCGTCAATATCTGGTTTACTTCTAAATACAGGTGCAGTAAAAAGATCCTGTGAATAAGTTGGTATTGTCTGAAAACAGAAGAGACTAGTAGTTAGTTAAGAAAGTAATCCAAGAATAATACAAGAAAAGATACTTCAAAAATGTAACTCTACCTCTGAGATATTGAAGAAGTTTTCGTTTATATCACAGCTTAGCACAGACTGAATGGCTTTGGCACAAGCCAGGACAACAGAATTATGATTATCATCAAGAGATATTCTACAATACATAAGAATATCAGTTAACATTCTAGACCAAATCAAAGTTTCAGGCTCATAGGCAGAACATTCTCACTTGCATATTATGAATAAAAATAATTCAGAGAGAGAGAGAGAGAGAGAGTATTAAGAACACATATTGGCGTACAAAAAGGCGCAAAGGACATTAAATATTTATCGTAAGGCAGAACCTCTTGTGCCACTAGTAAATTGAGAAGCTTAGGGTTAAAATCACATTCTTGTTTGGACATGAACAAAATTTAGTGAGCCTTATAGCACCATAGATCTTTGAAAAGGTTATCCTACACCCACTCGACCCCTCTGAGCAGAGGTCGATAAACATCATACATAGAAGCAGAAGATCATGTAATGCACAGAGGCAATGCAATGCCAGAGAACTCGAATTTTCACTTGCAAGGTATCAAATTGGCAATATTTTATTCAGTTATAGGGGAGTGGTAAAGATAGAAATTTGACAAAGACTTCAAGAAGTGACTTCTATATCAGATATGAATCTAACACGGAGATCTGAAAAAAAAAATTAGTTAGACAAATAATCCAATATGACTAGAATGAAACTATAAATAGGAAGCCTTCAAAGTTTACCTTAGCGATAAAGCAAGCTCAGGTTCTGGACCAAGGGCAAAAGCCCATATAGCCTCCCAGTCAATAGACCCATCAGCCTCAGCAAACTTCATATTACAACCAACTTGCCGTTGGTATATACTGCAATTTGCCTTATCAAGGAGAGATGCAATCAGATGTAAAGCAAGAGCTCTTTGCCCTGGAACCTGAAATGAGTTCCAAAAATAGTCCAACATATATTACTCTGGAAGAATATGATAGATTTCATGCAAAGAAAGAAAAATAAGTAGTTCTGGGGTTCCAACAACAATTTTAACCTACCACACTCCTAGTTAGAGCCACTGCTTCTTTGACGGTGTAACCAGCAGCACCAGGGTCACCTTCAGTTCGAAGAAAATCACGTTCAGAGACGTTATCTGTACTATATCCACTATGAGCTCGCATATTACCTACAGTGAGATGACAGAAAAAAGTATCAAGATCTTTAGGCAGACACTTCATTTAAAAGTAACCAGAAAGTATAATAGATCTAAATTACATAGATTCGGCAGAACCAATGTAAGGGGAAAAAATTTCATGTCGGAGAAAAGAAGGCACGTGATAGAAAAGAATCCAAAATGAAATACTTTAGCGAAGTAACAGAGAAAACACATGTTCAAAGATTTTAAGTCAGTCTAGAAAAGAAAAGAGATAAAGATCCCAAAAGGGTAAGAGTTGTTAACCATTTTGCACTTGAACTTTAATCAAACATCATCGTAACCTCAAGCAAATCTGAATGGATTGACATAGAAATCTTGATCAAATTCTAATGGTAAGAAACATAAAAGTTACTAATGAGTTTACAAAGATTGAGCATTTTATATTATCAAATGTTTCTGGAAAAACTTACTGCACTTGAGACGTCTAATGTGTCAACTTCATAAGTCTAAAATCTGGTTGTGATTTAAAGTTAAAATATGCTGATAGAAATTCAGACATTTAATACTATGCCTCGTACATCCAGAGTTGGAAAAAAAAAAAATGGGGCATCCCATAGATCAATATTAATTACAAAGCTGGAGATGACCATGAACCTAATGCAGGAGACAGAGACTCAGAGAGAGATCCTACATGAAGTCCAGTAAAAGCTTGGAGAATAACTGTGAAAGAAAGACTTCAATATCAACCAAACCACTTCGAACGTATGAATGAGTTTTAGATCTTGAAAGTACATATAATGACATCAGAAAGGCTATCAATAAGAGAATGAAATTCAAGAAAGATCAACACAATATGGCATATTTGTTAAGTAAAATTTGCTTTCAAAATTAAGAAGCCAGGTTAATAGAACAGTGATGATAGTGCTAACAGGAGTAGCTTTTGTACGAGGAAATAGTTCCACCTGAATGACGTTAACAAGAAAAGGATCGGATCTGCTTGAAGAACTATGAAGTAGCAACCAGAAAAAACAACATTTATTAATATAGAGCTACTAAAAAGTTAGGGAGACGCCAGGTAATTTTTCCCCATCCTTGGTAAATAAGATATCCATCAAATATAGTAGAGCACATAGGGGAACAGATGTAATGCTCCATTAAGTCACCGAACCAGCAATGGATAAATAATGATAATTTCTCAGCATAAACAAAAATTGAAAGTGAAATAAGCTAGTCCTTTAGCTTACCAGCATCTGATACCTGAGTAAAATCAGGTTTAACAACGTCCCCATCCAAGTTAAATCTTATATCTCTGACACACTCAACTCTTTTGCTCCAAGCATCCCACGAGCTGCTACCTTTTGAGCTCAAATTTGGAACGACCTTATAATCTTTATCTATCTGTGAGTCCTCAGAAGAGGATTTCAGAACCTCGTGGGAGCTACTACTAGCACCAGACATTGCATGTTCGTTAATCAGATTTTTGTCTTTTCGCTCAGTGCCTGATGAGCCATTAGTACCCATATCTGAGACAGAAATCTTCTGTTTCTTCAACTTGTCTTGGCCCCTTTTCCTTAATGCATTTATTAATTTTGGTCTCATCTTTGTCATTATCTCACTTTGCGCCTCAGCTATCTCATCGGCGGACATTTTCTCCAATCGAGCACGATTTTCAAGATCAATTTGACTCTCTAGACTTGTGGCCGCTTGTTCATCTACCAGCATTTCCATATCCACTTCAATATCTTTAATTGACCTATTCTGCAGTTGAGGCTCCATATTCCCCTTAGAACCTTCCCGAGCTTCAATGATCCCACCCCTTGGCCTTTCCTTTGTTTGGACAAAATCCTCAGCGGTACTACATTTAAAGTTACCTTGTCCGTTGTCTATGGCCATGGCCAATATGTCTTGCTTTTTCTCTTTGACCTCTTCTGGGATTATGGAAACCTCGTCCTCCATAGTCACATCCTTCTCTTTTGCATCAAAGTCAGTTCTATTTAACAGGGCATCATCCTGAGTAAGGATCTGCCTGCCTGAGCCATCAGAATTTTTTTTATTCGCTTCTTTACCCACTTTCCACTCTTTTGACCCAATTATATGCCCTTGCCTTTTCTTCTCATAAGGGACGGAACCACCATTATCGTTCATTGTCTCTCGCAACCAGCTAAAATCCAAATTTATCTTCTCTTTCCTTTGTACTGGATAGGCAAAAGTGGCAGCCATGTTCATCCCTGTATAATCTTCCTCCTCTTCCTCATCTTCATCATCAATACCATTAGAACCCCCAACCTTTGCAGACCAATGCTGTTAAAGATAAATAACTATCAAAATATCATTCTCTCATCATTGTCTTTATGGCTTTCAAAGTATTTCACCACTTCTACATATAACTAGAAATGCATAATTCATTATGTGACAACAGGGCAGGTAATGTTAACCCAAAAGTTAGAAAGTTTCAGCATTGATTGCACCATGCGCAACGGGATAATTTAAACGTCAGAACATATTTTGGTTATAGGCAGTAATTGCATGAGCAAACCCCTTAATCTACCCCTACAATGTAGGAAAAAAGGAAATCACAATAACATAAAAAACTTGGTTAATAATGGCCAAATTCCCATGGTCATAAAGTCCACTTGTTTCTTAAGAGATCCATAACAGAGGACAAACCTTACTTTTTTTTTTTTTTTTTCATTTCTCCTATTTCAAGCATCAATGCTGATTATACTAAAAAATAATGAAAATGCACGAAAGAAATGAAAAAGGTATAAAGAAGGGGCTTACTGGGCCGTGAGAACGGTGGCGGGCCACCGGAAAAGGAAGAACGGTTGGGCGAGGCGCGTATGATGGTCCTGTTGGCCTGAACTGAGGATTATCTGAAAAACCCTTTTCGACTATGCCTCCAACAAGGCTTGAAGCATCGTCTTCACTGATTGGCTGTGTTCCAAAAATTTTCCTTGCCGTGGGTTTTGTGGGTAGGTTTTCTCCCAGTTCACCCTCTTTCTTCGTCATTTTTACTGTTATCCTAAATCAGATATATCTGAATATATGTATTGATACAGTAATACCCAGTCCCCTTCAGTTCTTCTGTAGCGGTTGCCGGGCGGCTAGAAAAAACTTCGATATTTGACTTGACTACGGTCGGTACAATATCAGTAATTCAGAAAATATTTGCCTCGTTACAGTGTACATATAGTTTCTGATTCAGCCTCCAAAAAATGCATCTTCAAATAAGATTTTGACAAAAAAATATATGATTAAAATAAAAATAAAATACTTAAATACATGTACTATTATTTTATTGAAAAAT
>CAIGRB010120741.1:32868-66395 GCA_903798255.1 Fraxinus quadrangulata
TACTTAATTATTTCACAAACATATCAATAAATTAAACCCATATTTATTTTTGATATTGCAAAAATGTATATTCAAGTACAAAGATAATAAACAAAAAAAGCCTTCTTTCATATATATATATATATATATATATATATATATTTTGAAAAAAATAGAATACGTAAATAAATTACACAAATTTGAAAATTACAGCATGACGTGTAAAAAGCGAAACCCCAACAACGTGTCACTAAATAACTACACGACAATTTATATAAATAAAGCTGTAATTTCCCAAATTTTTCATTTCTGTGTTCTTCAAGAATTTATCCATGGCGGAACGCGATCCTGAGTGGTCACAACTCCCCACAGAACTCCTCCATTTAATGTCCCAATATCTCTCAGACACCGATCTCCTCCGCTTCCGTTCTGTCTGCTCCACCTGGCGCTCTGCCATCCCTCCGCCGGTACCCGCCGCAAACGGCCGTTTTCCCATCCTTCCCAGCCACAGCATCTCCGACACCGCCTGGGGTTTTTACCTCTCCAAACGGACTATGTACTCCCTCCAATCTCCCAGTAATGAAACTGAAATCAAATCCTGGATTATCAAACTTGAACGCGACAATCCGAACCGGATGCATTTGGTTCATCCTCTGACCCGATCCGTTTTCAAACTGGTGCCTGATAATTTCCCTAAGTATTTTAGCTTCTTGAATTTGAGAATCAAGGAGTTGGGTCATGAATATACCCTTCAGTATATCAATTTTAGCCCGCTGGCTAATTCCATTGGAGAGGCCGGGAATCTTTACATGGAAAAGGTTGCTGTTTGTTTAGATTTTTTGGTTGCTGAAAAAAATGGATTTGTGTTATTGACGATTCACGTATCTGGGAAGTTAGTGATTTACAAATCTGGTGACAAGAAATGGACGGTTATTAATGACCTGCCTTCGCCTTATGATGATGTGATCTTCAGGGAGGGGCGTTTTTATGCAATTGATAGCACGGGGAGAACTGTTGTCGTGAATCTGGATGAAGGGGAATCTCCTAGTGTAAGTGTTGTTGCGCATTCGATTTTTGGCGGGGACAAGAAATTTTTGGTGGATTCATTTGGAGATTTATTGTTAGTCGATAAGTATCTGTCTGTTGGCCTGGAGGATGATTTGGGGTACATTGAGGATTTTGAGTTCTACGAGGAATTTGATTGTTATACGAGTGAGAGGACGGTGAAGTTCAAAGTTTTTAGGTTGGATGAAAATGCTGAAAAATGGGTCGAAGTGACTAATTTGGGTGATAAGTTGTTGTTTCTGGGTGATAATTGTACATTTTCAGCTTCTGCTTCAGAGGTGTTTGGGGATAATGGGTGTAAAGGTAATTGTATATTCTTTACAGATCAGTTCTTTAGTGGCAGGGAGGATGATTGGCTGTGGAAGAGTCGCGGTATCGGAGTGTTTGATTTGGAGAGTGGTAGTATTGGGCCAATTGATAGTCACGATGGTTATTCCGACATGTTTTGGCCGCCACCTGCTTGGGTTTGTTCTAATGTGTCTGTTGAAGTAAGTGGTGGTTTTAATTTTCCTGTTTATAGTTAATTTCTTGGAATTTATATCCTTCCGCCTGACTTTGTTTATTGTGTGAGATGAATTTGTTGAGCAGCATCATGTATTCGAGATATTGTTCGTGTTTTTGATAGCATTGGCCGCACTTTTAGTGTAGCATTAGTTAAATGGTGGTTTTATTTTTCGTGTTAACTGCTTATTTCTTGGATTATCTTTTCGTCCAACTTTACTCATTATTTGAGATGCATTTGTTGGAGCTGTCTATTCAAGATATTGTTTACGTTTCTGGATATTATTTGCAGCGTTTTTAGTTAAGTATTTGAAACTATTGTCTCAAGAAAAATGATTGAGAAAAATTCTATCTTCTTAGGGCCTAATGTAAAAATATGTAATGCAAAGTGTGCACCTTTTTGTACCTGATTGCCTCTATTTTTTACTGCAAGCATGGTTAAGAGTCTATTTTCACCACTGAAAATATGCTTAATTAGGACTGCCTTCTTGATCTAAGTACATTATATTCTTTTCTTGTCTTATGTGTAACTGCTGCTTTCTGCCAATGGAAGTGTATGTGAATGTATTTACAATCTTGAGCAAGCAACTGATTCTGTCAACCTTTGTCTTTTGTATGCAGGCTGAGCTGGAACGATTGGCTATTTAATTTTTCTCAAGCCTTGTGAGCCAAACAAGAGTACCAGTTGGGAGGACATAAGTTATTGATATTTATTTCTTCACCATTTTGACATAGACAGACAGTGCATTCTAAGTTTCTACTTTTCAGGCAAATGGCGAATGAAATTCCTGGGATATTGCTATTCAGTGCGTGTGATTTTTCAAATACCTTGTTAACTGATTGATCAATTTGAGTGATCTCTGTTTAGTGCTTATGTTTATGTTCCAACTATTTATGTAAACCATTGAACATTTGAGCTCTCATTTTGGCTGGTTCAGCTGTTGTCATTGCACTCTGATAAGCAGTTGTTTAGGTGGACTTCCAATTTCCTCATCTCTTATTTCCATGAAATAGTTTTCATTTCTGTACATTAATCGTATTCACCATTAATATGTGTTTCTTTTTTGGCATGCTTAAGTAATCTCGTCTATTTTTATGGATATGATCATTCCTTGGTCGAAATTGGGGTTTATGCGCTCTGTTTGTGCTACAAAATTGACTCTTGTTAGCAATTAGGAGTCAGCACAGCACTTTCTATATGCCCTAGAAACATAGAGCTTGAAACAAATTAATAAGAAAAACCAGACAGACAGAAAGAATGCTAAACCATTGTCAATTCTATTCCTAAACGGTTTAGTATTGTTGTCTTCACTGTTGAATCTCAAAATCCAATGGCAAAGTGCAAAGCAAGTTTGGCTTAGCTTCTTTGCATGAGAAGCTAACTTATTTCGATAGTATCAAGAGTTATACAGCCGAAGCAAGCCAATAAAGAAGCCATTTTTGGTTCTTTGAACTGTCTACCCTTGTAAATTCTTTGATTCAATAGACAATCTTCCAGTATTAAATTCTTCCATTCATTGGAGATGAGCTCGTCTTGTATCCATTTTGTAACGGTTAAAAGGGTTGGATTGGAATTTTGGTAGATAGATGGTGATACTGGTCAATTTTTGTACGCCCTCATAATGATAACAACTCAATGAGCTAACCTGCACAAAGAAGAGGTCGGGAACCTCATCCCTGGTTGTCTTTAAAGTGTGGAAGAAAGTTAATGTGTTCTTTGGAGAAAATATGAAGGGAGTAAAGACTTGTGTAATATGGAAAGATGCAAAAAGTAAAAATTACCTTTTGTACTATATTGAGTTTCCTACATAGAGATCTCGTCAAGGTGGTATGGCAAAGAGCGGTCGTGATCACATGGGGCAGGTGTCCTAAGGTTTCCATAAATTACGGCGGGCATCACAGTTAGTGGAGGGAAACCGCTATAACGAATCTTTCATGAGAACATAAGATCATGGTTCTTTGTCGATCACTCCTTGTAGGATGTTGATAGATGTCATGTGAGATGATTGTTTGGTCGCGTCCCATTGTTTGTGTTATTAACTAAATGTTCGTAAGGTGATCGACCATAAGCATTATTTTTAACCCATTTACCCTCATTCATCAATGGTAAGACATGTCAAGTGTGGTGGTATTGGCCTCAATCAGGTATTCTCCATTTTGACCCTCTCGGGAATTGTAGTTCAGGTATCATGATCGCGTTTAGTTAATATGGTGGCATCAGATGGATTGCTTGGTTGATGCCCAAAAAGTACTACAAATGTTTAACGAGGGAGATTAGTTCAATTGCATTTGTTGAACCATGTAATAATGAGAATTCTTTATACTGCCAAATTAGAACTGGTAACACATGTTATTGTGTGCGTATTCCAAATTACAAATGCTTGAATAGTTGTCTCTCAAATTTGGTTTAAGTGAAATACATTTCGCATGAAGTTGTAAGAATTTCCTCCGTATCTTGACAATTTAAGATTGCTGATTCAAGTGCCAAAAGGATAATTGAACCTTAATCCATAAAATGAAGCTCATGATAATAAGTAAATTAATTACATATATAAATAATACCATCAGAAGACCAATATTAACTAGATTCAGTTAAACCACTGTCAAAATCATGAGCAGAGAATACCTATGCTACAATGTACATGGTAAAATGAATTTACCATTTTCCGGAATTTAGTAGTCCTAACAGCCTTTAGGCAGGAAATTCAATCAGTCACGCTCTGGGGCATCCCGAGAAACTCTTCTAGCACTAAGATTTCCAGCATAAGACCATACTTTGTCCCAGTCAGTGTGCGCAACTTGGTCAAATTGATGGCTTGGTGCTGCTGCCTTTACACTTTTCTTGTGTAATGGGGAAACAGACCTCCTTTGGCTACTGGCTAATGGCGGAGATGAACAAAATGTTGGAGTTGCAAATGGAGAGGTATATGGGGTATGCTGAATTGAAAAGGGACTTGGTGACATCTTCTTTTGAATAGGAAGTCCATTTAAACCTCCTCTGTTGAAAATTGAAAGAGCCTCAGCAGCAGCACAGCGTTTGGTTGCATCGTCTACATACAAAACATCGTCGATCCTTGCCATTATGTTGAAGGCCAAGCTCTCCATTACCCTTGAATAGCTTTCTAGAATTGACTGCCCAACATCCTGCAGAAGAAATAGGAAAGTTTTATTTAAGCAAACATTCCATTCTCATACCGTGCTAACAGAATTCAAATTATTTTAATTGACCATTATAAACATTCAAATATTGAAAACTAACGTAGAATAACTACCTTGTTATACTGGATCTTGTTCATGTCCAGTGCAGTTTGTGGAAGACCGGGAAATCGAAGTCTTAGGCTATGCAATAAGGTTTCAGCTCGCTGTACCAGAAATTGGTTCTTTTCACCATCAATAACAAGGCCCTTCATCTTGCCACTCCATGTCTTGCGCTTAGCTTTCTTAAGGTTTGGCTCTTTCTTTCTTTCTTTCAGCTTCCATACATGCACAGCTGCCTCAATTCTGTTTGCCACATTTAGTGTGTGATGCTCGGATGACAAATCAAGGCAATCAAGCAGACATTCTGGTGAGAATTGATCAGCAGTTATGTATCGGTAGATGGTGTCACCCAAACAACCTCTTCCATTCTGAAACGGCAAATGGAAAACAAATGAGAAAAAATTATATTAAAGAGAAAACTGCAAAACATAAGTCACGAATCTCCCAGATTTTTTACATACAAATGATAGCATAAACACGTATTTCTGTCCAAATTCAAATATAGGTGGTTGTAGAAGATTTACTGAAACAAAACACTGGTCTTCTCTATGTCAAATCAAAATTCCTTTAAACTTGACAGACCAAGATCCTTAGTGATTCTGGTACTGTGTTTTGCAACTTATATCCAACATGGAAAGGAATGAGCGAACAAAGTTTTGATAGTCCCTCACAACCCACCAAGTCTTCCCATGTCAAGCAGAGGTAGGCAGACGACATCCATCTATCTTTCACAAAAACGCAAATTCTCTTTCAAATTATTGAGTTGTAGATGGATTCCTAAATGATGTAAATTAATGATAATATGACTCCGTTGATTGCATTGCAGAAGTGATACTACGGCAGAAAATGTCAAACAAAAGATATGAGCAGAGTTGCAATGCCAAAGACATTCATGGCCCAGCCATCCAAGAGTATAATATGCCAGCCTATGCTTCAAAATGTTAAAACAAAAGATGGAAAGAACTAAAAATTAGTATAGTTAGATTACCATGCTTCAAAATTAGTATAGTTACAATTTCCAAGCTACACACTCCTGTACAGAAATCCTCCTTTCACTTCAAAGATGGCATCAGGGTTAAAAAGGTTTATTGGTAAGCTAGCAATTTCCATGTCAAAAACAAGTGTGTTTGATGGATATTATTGAAGAAAAATGTATTTTAAATAGTTATATGATGAGAAATATGTGATTAAAAAGTAAGGAAAAGTTATTGATGTGATAGAAAATATTATTTTATTGAAGATTGTGTTGTTGGTTTGAAAGAATGTGTACCAAATAGGGGCTAAATTTGTTTTTTCTCTTGTAAATTTCATTCCATCTTTCCATAGGGTACAAAAGTCCTGTAAATTTCAATCCTATGGTGCTGTACCTACCAAAGAAAGATGCAAAGGGGCTTAATATCTGCTATTTCTCAGTGTTTGAAACTTCAAATTGTGATGATATGTAACCGAACAAGTATTGCCAGAAATGAAATAAAATACATTTAGAAGAATGAAATCAAATCCAAGTGAATCCAACATTATTTAGCATCCACATTTGCAAATATCTTAGTTCATAAGATAAGCAAGACAAAAAGAAAAATATAAAGACCGCAAATTGACAGGCTTGCTTTGGTAGAATTACTCAAAATTACAAAGCACCCTTGTGCCTTTAATCAAAATACAAGAAGATCCAACCATCAAAGAATTCAATGCTATGCTAAGTAGGGTGACTGAAAATTCTAAACAAGTGTGACGCCCACAAGCAAAATGTCCTTCATCATGTTCACATCAAAGGAAAATGGTGGAATAACCATATATAAGGTAAAATTACCTTGGGCAAGGTTTCCAAATAGGCATCTGGAATCTCCATCTCAGCAAGAACATTGCTATTTATGGCTAAGGCAGCTTTCAGTATCTGGTTTGTGCAATCACGGCACTGCTGTAGCCTCTTCCTCATATCATCTGACAATCCCTTTGGAGGAACTTTTGGGTATGGGAGCCACCACTTCTCTTCCTGTCTAATAGAAGGCCTACCACCAGACACCCCAGAAGAATACTTCTCACACTCATCCACAACTATCCCACGATCAACATACCAAAACTCTGTATCACGAAATCCGTCAAGAATGCTTATCAACATAGCATCGAGTTTCTTGAGTGCTGGTAAATTCATATACAAATCAGATCGTGGCCTTGTAGCCATTACTTCATATGTGCCTCCACCAGGAAATGGCTGTATAGAGGGCACTAGTTCCACAATAGAATCACTAACAGATAACAACCATTCCATTTCTCTGCACCACACTGTCTTCTTCTGAGGTGCCATTGGCTCCAATCTCCACAATTCGCCAAACACAGTTGCTATAACCCAAAAATTTCGAAACAAACTTAGACCGCACATTCAGACCTTATTTGCCTACATACTCAGGTATATAAGGAAACATATACACCATATAACGTGACTTACCAGAGAGATTAGTAATGGCATTTGATATGGCGAGTGCAGTACAAACTCCTTTACCTCCTCCAGACATGTCTTCACCAAGAAGAAGCTTAGCAAATCTTTCCTTCATCATCTCAATATCTAAGAGTGAACGGAATATGAGAAAATGCAAGATGAACAAAACAATCATGAAAAATGCTTAAGTTAGTATGTAAGCCCCACTATCTGTCATATAGGCCAATGTGTTATACAACTAAATAAATCTCTAATTTATTAAAATATCTAATCTTTATTCACGAAAAATGTATAATGATAAATGAAGGAATATTTGCAAGTACAGGCATTAAATGTATATAAGATAAATGAAGATAAGATGTAGGCTTAAAGTTATTTCCAAGCAGATGAAACAAACAATGTGGAGTAGACATAGAATACAGTAGGAATTTTTCAGCATACAATTAAAATGCCTGTAACTTCCAATTCTCCAAAGAAAAATATTCTAGAGTTCCTCTAACATGACTATAAAATCAAACCGAATACAAACCTGACAAATCGGCGGCACATTTCTGCGGCTTCTTATCCCAGACTACCACATCCTTCCCGCCAATCAGCGGGAACATGAAAGGCGGCACAACCGGCGCCGGAATCCCAGAGCTAGCAACAGCCGAGATCGGCGACAAGGCTTCTGAACTCGAGGCGCTTCCATATTCCTCCTCCGCCTTGTACCGCCGACACGATGAGCCGCTACATGAAAACTCCGACTCACTGATATCAGCACTGAGACTGTAGCTCCCGCATCTCTCTTCAGACGCCTCCTCTGACGTCACACTCATTTTCACACCAATGAGCTAACCCAGAAGCTCGATTTGTTTGTAAATACAGAGATCTCAGATGTGCATTCTGGTAACAATTTGAGTAGAAAAAGCAGTACTAAACGTGGCGGTCAATTTGCTTCAGATAAGAGTAGTGGTGATGGAAATTGTAAAGCAAAATGCAGATTCACTCTTTCGTCTTCTCTCTCTCTCTCTCTCTAAATGTAAATGTATGTATATATGTCCTTACCTCTTCTCTCTCTCTCTCTCTCTCTCTCTCTCTCTCTCTCTCTAAATGTAAATGTATCAGTGTGCAAGTGAATACGGGTATTTGGCAGTAGAAAAAAGTAGAAAGAGACGGCGTTAGCAAAGGAAAGTCATTTTCTGCGGCAGAGGTGGACGGTTGGGTTGCACGTAAGAAGCCGACGTTAGCAGTAGGGATCTGTCACTTGCGGATGAAATGACGTCGTTTTAGTTTAGGATTTAGACGATTTTGTAACTATTTTTAAATTAAATCCTTTTAAACTTTCAAACCAAACCAATTTGCTGGTTGATTTAATTTCAAACCACGATTTTAATGACATGTTTTACGTAATAAATTATACTTCATAAAGCATTAACTAAAAGCATCTCCAAAAGATTCTATTTGTAATCAAATAAACGTTCTCTTCCCCTGAAGAGAAAGTTGAGCTTCTATTTTATTATACTTTAAAATTTTGAGATAGATTTTTAATTTTTTTTATTTATTTATGAAATAACAACTTCAAAAATATAAAATTCAAACCTGTATTTTATTATTTTACAAGAAGCTGTAAAACATGTTTTTTCCCCTTTTTCTTAATTTAGTTCGAAACAAATTTTTTTTTTTTTTTGGAAGGAAGGAAGGTTAAACATTTATCGTTGTTCATTTTTTAAGTTGAGTGACTCTACTAAATTAGTCTTTTGTTGTGTTACACACGTATGAGTTATGACATGTCACATTATTGGTGCCAAAATGGATGATAACTTGGAAAAATGAGGAGAAGCATCCCCACTCACCAAGAAGGGTCATTTCCTTACCAAGAATAGGGACAAATAAAGAACTAACATGGTCACGTAACGGCCAAGTTAGAGTATCGGCATATAGGAAAATCAACGCCCTATGGACGAAATTTCAACTTCACATTCCCAAGTTAAAGCACATAATGCTTACATTCTAAGTAAAGTCGAGTTAGAATAATCATTATAATGGTACACACGATGCTAATAACCAAACCAAGCTCAAGAGATAATATAGAGATAATGATTATCGTGACAAGATGTCTAATTTAGCCTATAAAATTGCATGAAAGCGCTTGAGTGGCTCAAGTACTTAAAATTGTGTCAAAATTGATTGAAGTAACAATGACGGTATTAGTCTTCAAAATCTCCATAGAAGATATTCATTTCATTCATTACAAATACGAAATTTTAGGTAATTCTCTCTCTCTCTCTCTCTTCTTGAGTTGAGTGATATTTCGATCTCACTAACTCAAAGACATAAGAGTTTCCGACCGTATTACTCCTATTTTTCAACACTCGACTAGACTACGTGATTATTTGAACTCATAGGAAGCTAAGTTTACAATCAGTTTCCCCCTAAAGCAACATTCTCAATGTTATCTGAAGAAGATATTTATACTTTGATATGACAAACATAAACTTGTAGAAAATTAACACATAAAAAGCATGTCGAATCGTAGTTATTCCGAATCACAAGTTGTGGTGTCAAACAAACTTTGGGCATGATGATTGCATAATGCATCCAATTTATGGTTTTGGGAAAGATGATGCCATGTGGTCTGTGGGGGGGCGAATTGCATTTTCGAGGGGATTTTATTTATTATCTCTTGTGATGAAATTATTATATATATCAATTCAATAGCTTTTTGAACGTGAATTCCTGATGATTGAATTGAACACCATAGCCCATAGGTCGGCTGGTCGGATACTTTGCAATGAGCCTACGACAGCAGTTTGGTGGCGTGTCGGAAAGGGGAAAATCACGTGCTTCTCTATGTGGTTATAAGCATGTTAATAAATTGAAAATTGTTACCCTTTGTCACCAAGGTTTCTAGTGAAAATGACTTTGTAATCAATGTTGAGTCAGATTTGGCAAAGTTAATAAATATCCAATTGATCAAATTAAAGAAGTCAAAGAAGAAGTCGATTTACATTTGTTCTGAAACTCTTATTTGACCGAAACCTTCCCTCTATCCGAAGCTCTTATTTGGCTAAAATCCTCGCTTCATCCGAAACTTCTTTTGGCTGAAGTCCTTGCTATCTTTTAGAAGATCTGTAGGCAATTTTGAGTAATGATTGATGTAACGTTTATAATGATGAAAGTTAGGATTGTCGCGTAAAGTATAGAGTTGTTGATCCGTTATAATATATTAAATGCGTAGCAGACTCAATGATGTAAATTTTCGACCTGAGAGACGAGGTTACGTGGTTCCTATCTAATGGCAATCATTTCGACCAGAAGTCTATAAATAATAACTCTTGTAACATTTGAACCTAATGCAATTCTTCACACTTGAAGCTACACCCGATTTTCTCTCTTGCTCATTCCATATTTATTTGTTTGAATTTAGTTTGTTGTTACTTTGATTGAATTGTTTATGATTATTTGTTTATATACAATCATCTTTCTTCATATTATTGGTGTTCGAACATTTTTGTCTCGCGTCATATAACAACTCCCACGTTCATAAACGCCATCATTTTTCGTCCGAATTTTCGATCAAAACTTTTTGAAATTTGCTTACGTGAAAGCGAGTGGACCCGACATCTGTTGTCAACATGATCATTACAAAAAAGGGGGTCAACAAAAATTATTTTTAATTCATTAATTAATTTAATTTTTGTGGTACGATAGTATTTTAATTTTGAAATAAACTCGTAATTGGACCTTTTTTGGATTTTTGAAAGAAATTTATAGTGTTAATTAATGCTGATTCATATGCAAATCAAACTTGTGACGTTCAAATTCCTTTCCCTATTAATTACCTAAACTTCCGCGATCAGAGGTTGATCTAACTACTTAAGACTTCGAAAAGGGTAGCACGTCATTTTCAGAGCAATCCATCAAGAAATTTGGCTAACTTTATGGCTATCAATGGTCAACACACTCTCTATCTGACTTTTGAGTTGGTGTAACTAACTGATCTGGCTTTTATGTACAATGTTTGCCAAAATCAAGAAAATAATTATAGATTAAATTAGTTGTACACTTTGCCACACTATTTGTTATTAAAATTTGTGTAATTGATTATTCAAATAATTGTTAAAAAGTTGTCATGAAAAATAATGTCAACAAAGATGTACGCATAGCATGATTGAATAATTATGGAAATCAAGTCAAGTCCTGTTCACACTCTTCTCAATAAATTTTTATTATTTCAATATATTATTTTTTCTTCATAAACCAAAAAAATTATCACATTTCTTAACAACTCAACGTATTAAGTTGAGGACACTTTTTAATCTATAATATATTAAATATCACATGAAATGAGAATCATTTTTAGATGATTTTAGCCCCACTACAATTTAATTATTTCAATAGTGCCTTACTTTTCATTTTTCAATATATATTTAATTGAATATTAATTATTAAACATGCACAAATAAATAATTGAATTGCACGTGGACAATCAAATTGATTCATGAACATGAAATTTAATTAATTTGAATCAATGAATATAGAAAAAGAATAATATATATACATTTAAACAAAATGAGTGTAAGTGAATAAACATGAAATTAATTAATTTGAATTAATAGATATAAAAAAATAATAATTTATATACATTTAAACAAATGGGTGTACATGAACCAACATAAAATTTAATTAATTTGAATCAATGAATACAGAAAAAGAATAATTTATATACATTTAGACGTGAGAATCGTTTTCTGAACGATTTTAGCCCTACTACAATTTAATTATTTCAATAGTACCTTACTTTTCATTTTTCAATATATATTTAATTGAATAATAATTATTAAACATGCACGCAAATAAATAATTGAATTGTACGTAGACAATTAGATTGATTCATGAACATGAAATTTAATTAATTTGAATCAATGAATATAAAAAAGAATAATGTATACACATTTAAACAAATGGGGGTGTAAGTGAACCAATGTGAAATTTAATTAATTTGAATTAATAGATATAGAAAAATAATAATTTATATACATTTAAACATTTGTGTTGTACATGAACCAACATTGAATTTAATTAATTTGAATTAATGAATATAGAAAAAGAATAATTTATATACATTTAGACAAATAACATTATATCATAAATTAAATGAATAATATTGAAATGAAATAAGTATGCTTGAAATTGAATAATTTATCTACTCTTATAAATTGAATAGCCCTCAAATTATATGATCTTTAATAATTTATATACTCTAGAATAATTTATGATAAAATGAATAATCTTGAAAATAAGTACGTGTTCATGAACTTGAATAATTTATTTACTCCCAAAATAATTGAATAGCTCACAAAACATGTGTACATGAATTGATGACTTAATGTCATATTTATCCACAAAACATGTGTACATGAACTTGATGACTTAATTGTAGTATTTTTAGAGTAATTGAATAGCCCTCAAAATAAATAAAGTGTACGTGGGTGAACTTGAAGAATTAATTGATTGAATTATAATATGATATTTATAAATTAATATTAACTATTATCATATACGTAAATAAATAATTGAGTTATATAAAAATTTCATTTCACGTAAACAATTTTTTATATTCACTGATTTTCAAATATCATTTTTACAGCGTTTATAAAGCATTTCAAAATAACGTGTAACGCACGTTTAGCCGTGACTAGTTTACTAAAAAGAGGCGAGGTATTGATTTGTCAAAAATATATTGAGGGAATAATAGAAGAAAAAGCAAGTTCGAAACATCAAATCTGAACTCCTAATTTCAGATTTTAGGTTATGAAATGGTGATTTATAAAATTGTTTCCAAAAATTGGCACTTACTCCAATGAAATTTTGGAAAGGAAATAATTATTGATTTATTTTCACAGTCGTTAATTATTAAAAATGACGTGACAAATTTAGACAAACTTAATAGAAATTTAGTAAAGTGATTGTTGGAATGGCTGAAATTTAGGAAAATTAAAGGATAATTTCAATGATCGAAGTTTGGAATGTATTGTAGATAATACATTGAGTTCGATTCTTTTGAGGGGACCATTTGCCTCTATTTACGAGTTGATAGGCCACGCCACTTGCTCGCTCAACGTCATTTTAACTACAGCATCAACCTAGAAAGTGTGTCATTGCCTAAAATCTTGGTTCCTTGATTGGTTGCTAAGGTCGGCCAAAGAGGTTCTCATGACGCCTATGTTGCAATTATTGCGTCAGGCAATAATGACTTGATAATGGGTAATCATTACTAGCTTATAATTGGTTGAGAATTAAGTGTTGATGTCATGATCATCGTGTGTCATACTGATGGGAGTGGTTGGTATTAAGGTGGTGGCAGTGTGGTGTGATTAGGAATCATGATACCGCACTAAATTATGGCGGCCATTGTTCGATTTGGCCTCACTAATTTGGTATCCAATCTTTTTGTTAGTCCAGAAATAGTTGTATAAACTATCTATTCAATGAGGTGTCGGTTCGGACTCCAAGTTTTTCCTTTCTTATATTTCTTAAAAAATGTATAGAGTGACTGTGTTCTAACATTTTATACACCCTTGTGAAATTACGAGATTATAAGGTTTTTCGGATTTATTAAGTCATTATCTCTTTCAAAGAATGGTAGAAATTTAGTAGAACTTATAACTAATGGTAAGCTCGATCTTAGTTTTCAAAAATTTCCCTCTAATTTCAAACTTATTAAATTATTGTCTATAAAACTTAAATGCTATTTTGAATGGTAATGGGCTATAACATAATGACTTTTAATTCATAATTTATAAAGTCTCTATAACTTAGATATCGAAATTTTCAATTAAAGTTAACCATCAATCCAGAATTTGGTAGAATTCGGGATAAAAATCTCGACTCGTTAAATTTGATATGATCGGTTGCAAAATAACTGTGGAACGGTGGTATGTGTATTGGAAGTCGAAATGCGCCTTTTCTTAGCAACATACAAAAGCATCAAATCATTGGCACAATTATAAAAAACATACTTTATTGTCAATCAAACGAAGAGCTTCAGCAATTCAGCATTTCCCTATTTTGACTCAACAAGCAAATTTCAGCTATTTTTAAAATGAAGAGCTTCAACAGTTCAGTACTTCTCTGTTTCAACTCAACATGCAAATTTAAGCTATTTTCAAAATGAAGAGCTGCGGCAGTTCAATACTTCCCTACTTCGGCTCAACAAACAAATTTCAACTATTTGTAAAACGAAGAGTTTCAGAAGGTCAACACTTCCCTGCTTTGACTCAACAAGCAAATTTCAGCTATTTGACAAACGATGAGCTTTAGTAGTTCAGCACTTCTCTGCTTCGACTCAACAAACAAATTTCAGCTATTTTCAAAACGAAGAGTTTCAGTAGTTTAGCATTTCTCTGCTCTGGCTCAACAAGCAAGTTTCCGCTATTTGCAAAATGAAGAGTTTCAGCAGTTCATCACTTCCCTTCTTCGACTCAACAAGCAAATTTCAACATGTGGAGCTTTAACATTACATAAGGAGAATATGCCAGAATCAAGTTTAGCTTCGAACTCCAACTATAATATTAATATTTATACTTGGATTTGGGGGACTATTGTGTTGGTCAAAAACCTAACCATAACAGGAAATATGCTTTAAAGAAATTTAAATTTCACTCAAGACAGAAGTCCACGCAAGACATAAATAATCATACATGGACTTGAGGGAGTATTGTTAACCTTTGCCTTGTGGTACCCTACGTGGCCGATCTGTCGAAGCTCTTCTTGTTGAGGCCATGTGGTATGCCACGTGGAGTACGATCTACCAAAGTCCATTTAAATCCGATCCATTGAAGCTCACTCTTACGAAGAGATTTTCATGAAAATGTCCCTGTCGAAGTCCCTTTGTAGAAGACAAATACGAGGCCCAAACAAAGCTTCTTTGTTGAAGTGGCGAGGTTCAACGAAGTAGAATCCAATACTCAATTAAGGTCGGCGACGATCTACGTTTGAAATCTTGAATTTATGAAATCATTTTAAAATGATTGATTGGACTTTTGTAATAAATAGAAAGCTTAGTTTTGTCGGTATAGATTATAGGGTGGCTGCCTCCTTTTTGGGGACATTTAATACGTCACAGGTTAGTGGAGTCAAAATTGATACATATGATAAGATGCCTCGATTTATGAGATGAGTCTACGTGTCCCCCCATCCCATGGACACCATTTACATGTTATATTATAAATATCCTCCATTTGTGTCATTTTGGGGGTAATGCTAATATATCCATTGCAAGCTATACATTCTCTCATTTCTTTGATTGATCTTTGGTTTTTTTAATATTTGATGTTTGATCTTGATCTTTAGTTTGATTCTTTGTTGATCGTTCATTTTTGTTAATTTCGTTGGCACATTTTGTCGGAGTCTCGAACATATCTTTCTTCTGTTATAAATCTTTTCTCATGTTCAAATTCGAAATATTATTTGACTGGTAGTCTGTCTACACGTATTGAAATTAGCTTACAAAAATGTAAGAGGGCCTAGTATCTATTGTCCACATCAATGGTGCAAAAAATGGAGTCAACATATGGTGTGCAAATTCTAGATGCCATCGGTTTCAAAATGAGTGTGGTGATGAAATTTACGAACTATAATGATAAATTAATTAATTATCAAATCAGTTGTGGGTGAATAAATAACAAGTGAACCCCCTTTTCTTCTTTTTTGTCTTCAATAAATTGTATTGACTTCTCACAAACTATTTGGTTATTACGAACTCCTCAAAAACCTTTTGTAATAAACTATCTGATTATTACATAAATATATATTCCACTTAAACTTACTGCAATAAACTATCTGGTTGTCACTTTTGTTTTATGGGTTGAGAGTTATTACGTTCACCGTAAATATAACCCATCCACCATGCAAGGATCAAAGGGCTAAAAAATGAAGATGTTCTCGAGTTTTACTTTTTTCAAAACTTCTACTTGTTCCTTTTCAAGAATAATACCCTTTTCAAAGTGGAATAAGATATTTTTCCCGATAGCTTTTTGCTCATGAGGGCTCGCGGTGAAAGTATGGTTTACCATGAAGGACATCAATCTGTTGACCTTGAACTTTTGCAAGACAAGTGACCGAAAATCTCGACTTCATTCCCGTCTACGTATAAGTTACTTCTACATTTGGACAAAGCTTTAAATACATGAGACCATAGCTCGAACGTAGGAGAGACGGTCGGAGTACTCTGACCTCAAGTCAGTCAAAAATAATATTTTTAGAGTGTAACAGAGACAATGGATGAGAATAACGGACTTGGGCTTGAAGAGAAAATACCGAGCTAGCTATCACAACAATGGTGCTCAAGGAAGAAGATGGTATTCACCGGTACACTGCTAAAATTACCTTATTAGGCATTAAGTGTGAGCTTTTAGTACTAAGAGAGAAGAAGTGATGTATATTGGATGTTTGACAAGTGGCCTTATCTTGATGACTCACTAGTCAAAAGGTGTCAATTCCAGCTCTCATATGCAATGGGATGCTCCGTCTTCATTAAAAACCTCTGTTTACATGGATTAAGAGGCAAGTTCAAGCAGGTGATTTTTTTTTTTTTTTTTTTACGAAAGTGTGATATGCCAATAGATTGTATGGCTAAGTTTTTCATGAATTCAGGAAACCTGGTTGTCAGGTCATACGATAGTAATGGTATGCAGCAGACCATGGTACGATCAACAGGCGTCTTTGGCTCTTTGCTCTCTCGATATATATCATTGCAGGTCGAAAATATTCACTTTTGAGTTCGTTTCTTACTAATTTCCAGTAACTGGGCAGATTGCTCCAGTTACAGAAACTCGAATGTCTTATATGTTTGTTTAACGAAGTACTGATCTACCCACTATGCAGTTTTGGTTGTTTATATTCAAATGTTTTCTGTTTTGAAACATTAGTAAAATATGCATGTAATGAATGTGCAACATTTTTCCTAATTTCCGTTAAAAACAGCAAGGCACAGAGACATTCTAGTTTTCCAAAACCAGAAACAGATGTGCTTAATTTTGTTATAGCAGGGTATGATGTATACAAATTTACTACTACCGAAATTTTCCTTTTTTGAGCATTTTTATTTTCTAGAGATAAAAGAATGTGACAAATGGTGACCTTAAGGTCATTCTTCAATTTCAAGTGTTGATTATCAGAGATTCTTATCCTTTTTGGCAGTGGCTCATGTGTGTCTGTTCTTCGCTCTTCCACAAAGCAGTGCATTTTTTGGAATAGGAAACTCATCCCTAACTGACTGAACTGGTGTATGCACTCGCAGGTATAATTGTTGTCCAAGGTATTGCCTTGCCCAAAACTGACTCCTTAAGTTCCACATGCCCGCATTGTCGAGTGACACATAAACTGCAGTCCACGACTTGGGATAAACCTGTGATATACAAAAGTTAGTTTCACATAGCTCAAACTCATTTTGCTTAAGAGAATTTAGAATCTGATTTTCACCTGTGTCGTGCATCGAGAAACTGCATCTACAAGATTATACTGTTTCCGACTCTTTGGCTTCCACAGGCCACCATCCATTCTGCAATGATCATTTTAGCTTGAGTAACATTAGTTGCACACGTAGGAAACTTGAAATACATTTTCTCTCTGATATGGAATTGCAGAGTTATGGATTATATGTGAATTAGATTAGATATAATTCATCATCCCTAAATTGAAATGTAACGTAAATATGCACATACCCGACTACAAAGAAATTATATCCATCGAGGTGCCAGCTTTGGACTATGTTTTCATGGTTCTCGAACACTATCTCCACAAATGCTTTGTGGTCCGCACCCATAACTGATGTGTCGGTATGTATTCTTCGGCCTCTTGGATTGTCAGGGATGCTTCCAACGCGGAAAACCCCTCCAATCTTGAAGTAGTCTGCAAGCTTAAGTGGTGTGTCAGCTGAGACGAATGATACACCATTAACTGCATAACGCTGTTTGTGATTGATTAGTCCAGCTGAACTAGCTAGTTCGATTGTTCTGGAAACTTTGATTTGACCATAGTGGAATGAGCCTTGTGGGTTTGGTCTTGGCCCACTTGCAGTGAGATTTGTCCTGAGAATAGTAGTGGAAAATGAGCAACGAAATCATTGCTTAGAAAATCAAATCATGTTTTGCTTGTTTGCCTTGTTCTCTTCCATGATCGAGACATTAATGGAGTTTGTATCTTTTTAATTCTACACAGGTATCATTTCCTCGTTCAATTTCACGACTTTTAAAGGTGGAATGTACCTGATGGAACGAGCCTGATTTAGTGACCAATCAATTTCGGTGGTTGGTCCTCCTGGTGGTGGTCCAGACACCGGTTTTATGGAGTTACTATAGTGAAGAACAGCAGTGGAGGTGAGGATCTGGCTCGTAAAACGTGTGGAAACGGCAATGTAATAGTCTTTAGCGTGCTGATCAGCAGTGACTAGCACAGAATAGGACTGACCAACATGGACATCAAGAGAGGACATTGTTGTTTGGATAGTGTGAGTCCCCTCAACTTCAACTAACTTCATTTTGTGTCCCTCAATGCGAAAGTTCAGTGAATTTTGCAGTCCCACATTTGATATCCTGAACCTGTAAGTTTTTCCTGGAAGAAAAAAATCCACGTCCCATTTTTTAGCAGATCTTCAATCATATCATATGCACAGATATAAATAGCTAAACCACAGTTTGGTACCTGGTTCAACTGTGAATGATGCTCCGTTTTGACCACGGCCATTGATTAGGATGCCATCAGGGAACTTAAGCCTCTTACCATTGTCTAAAATAGCCTTGAGTACCTTCAATTTTAGTACATCATCATAATTTATTTCATCGCATAAATGGTTCTTCTTGATTGACAAAAAGTGTTATCTAAAGTACCTTGTGATTTGCTTTGTACCAGTCTCCAATCAGGACGGTGTAGTCCCCAGCAGGGTCGGGGAATGGTACTGGAATTCTAGGCCTACTGAGAATCCTAATTCCTCCAAATCCACCAGCAGCCTTATGAAATGCAAGAGATGGAAAATAGAAAAAACTTCCTATTTGATCTTTGACCTGCATTTTGTAAGTGAAGTTCTTGCCAGGAGGAATGGGACAATTCGTTCCATAAACTCCATCCTGGAATGAATTCCTCCTCTGCTGAACTCCATCCCTGTATTGTATTACAAAACATAAACTGTTTTAGGTGTTTGGTAGTGAATATTCATACACGATGGCGTCAACTTTCAAAACAGAGTAGCTTTTGGACGTAAGACTTGCGTCTAACAAACCACAAAATTCGATATTTCAAAACTATACATCATGCTATTGCTAACCATGAGAGAAGAAAAGGCTGTGGCAAGTTATTTTGTACGTTGATGATGAGATTGTCGTTAGTAACAGCTTGTATATCTGGTCCCGGAAACTGGCCATTTATTAGGATTCCCTGCAAGTGAGAGAGTAAAGACCATCATGAATCAGCATGCAAAAGTTCTAATGCCATATTATGCAGAAGCAAGAACTGTCGTCTGTGGTGTCGTGTTCGTCTTATTAAACATGTCATATATTATGAAAGAACCGTACCTGTTGACGTATGCCTAAAGGGTAGATGTCCCCATAAGTGATCTTCCAATTGAAGAACCTGTAAGGATCTTCAGCTTCCACAATTGCTAAAACAGATAGAATTAGAATGGCACAAATATTTATTTTCCACATTTTGAAAGAAAAAAGACGAGTACGCAGAGAGAACGGTAAATTAATGCAAAGAGGTTCACAAAGTGTACAAACTTATATAGAAAACATATTGCTGAACTGGAAACAGAAGAATGACGTGCACGTTAATCAAGTGTCTTACAGTTTGTATGAACAAAAGAGACGTCTGTCAAGAAAACTGATGGATGGGCTTGTTGGTTGAGACATTTAAATATTGACCAATGGGAAAACTACACATGTGCATGAAACATTCTGAAGTGACAAGAATACCCCTGTTGTGAAAGAAAAGACCAACCGCGTTGTTTTTTTTTTTTTTTCCCTTCTGTTGGAAACTTAGAATGTCCGTGATTATTGACGCAATACACGGAATTATGTAAAGAGTGTGTATATAAATTGCCAGCTCTTTCACAGTTTGAGCCTTTTTGTGTTGATCACAGACGCGTAGAAGTGTAGTCATAGGAAGGTGATGAAAAAGTATTTTTAGTTTAGAAGCAATTCAAACGAGGATTTGGAGGTAGATTATACACGGTTTATACTTTAAATAATGATAAAATATTTGACTTTTCTTCTATTGTCAACTTTCATTTCATATTGTGCTGTGAATTAGAGCAAATCATGTCCCAAATAATATTGGATGAGTTGTATTTTGCTTAAAAAATATAAGCAACTCCAATTAATTTATGCGCAGACTAAATAGGACACGATAAATTCAAAATTTAACACGTTACTAGTAGAAATAGAAGATGCAACTTGGTGTGTTAAGCCGTCAATAAAAAGTTGAAAAATGATGATTGCGTTATTACACTAAAAAAAGAAACTATTTTCAAAATTACAATTTATTTTTTCATTAAAAAGAACTAATTATACTTTATTTTTATTACACTTTACAACAAATGTTATAAAAATAAAATACGTGTAATATCGTGTTACATTTTGTAGCACGTGTAATAAACATGTTTTACATTTGTATACATATAATACAGTTTGTTATAAGTTTTTAACCCACTGTATTACACATGTAATATGAGCGTTAACGCATTATGTTGTGTTTTGGTTACATGTGTTATCTAGTGTGTTACACTCACCTACATCAACGCGATGGCTACCTTCATCACAATCATTCGACCCAAACATTATCTCACCATCGTCACCATATCCCATCTCGCTACCATCACAACCTCCACCACCATCATTCCAAAACAAACCAAAAAATCATCATCGCCACCCCCAAAACAACCACATAGCAACAATATATGTAATTTATTGTGTTGAAGTGGTGACTTTTGGTGGTGATGGGTTGGCGGTGATGGTACACACACTGCAACAACGACGACAACAACAATAATAATACATATTTAAATTGTAAGTTACGATTTAAAAAAAAAAAATTACATACATTGTAACATGATTTAAATTTAAATTAATATGTGGTGTAAGTTAAAAATAGCAAAAATATGAAATATTCTTGGTGTACATAAAAATCTGTACATAAGGGTGTGTGTGAGGGAAATGACCCCCTCTATGTACAAAAAATTATGTACACCAAGTATTGCCCCAAAAATATTACAGAGAAATAAGATACAAAAAATGGCACACACTTAAAACAATTAGGGTCCGTTTGTTTGCGATGGTGAAAAATGAGTGGAAAGAAAATGAATTCTAAAGAGTAATTGCTTAGAAATTGTTTTGCAGGGAATTATTAATTAAGTGTGTTTGACTAGTATAATTTTTCGCCTGGAGAATTTTAAAATTTTTTGTTTCTTTGACTTTATTTTATATGAAAATTGTCCATTAAAGTGATAATTATTTTCACAATTGGTTATAAAATTTGTTTCAATTGCCAAAAAGTAAAAAAACAAATCCTAAAAAATCATTTTTTTCATCAAAATTTAGTGTTCGTTCGGCTTTGTTTTACATGAAAATTGTCCTTTAGAGTGAATTTTTTTTTTTTTTCAATTGGTTATGAAATTTATTTCAATTGCTCAACAAAAAAAAAAAAAAAAATGAAAAAGAAAAAGCACTCAACTGGAAAATCAATTCCCACAAAATAAGGGAAAACAAGGCGCGTGGGTGAAGATCAATAAAACCAATTCCCATCCAAATTTTACAAAACAAACGAGTCATTTTGTGGAAAATGGAACTTAAATTCCAAGTTTCATGGAATTTAAAACCCATCAAACAGGGCCTTATTTACATTGTCACAAAACATAACAAATTTGAAGCCACAAATTATTTTTTAAATACTTTTAATTCACCTAATCTTTAAACTTGGTCCCCTTAAGTGTTTGTAGTTGTGTAATTAACCCTTGAAAGTAAAATTACATAGTCTTCTAGCATTTTTAAGGAAGTGAAGGTCGAACATCAATTTTGATTCGAGGCTGACATGAATTATAATAATTGAAGGTAAAGCAATGTGAGTTCTAACTTCCAATTGTCGAGAGAATGAACCTTAAAATGTCACTTGGTTAATATTACAAAGGTAAGGCCTGCTTTAACAAAAGGGAAAATTGCAGCAGCGGTCTCAAATCTTTGAATTTTTTGCAGAATTTATCTTAACCTTCAATTTGTACCACCAACGGTCTCAAACCTTTGAAAAATTAGCACCTGAAGTCCAAATTGACGGAAACAGTTAGTTCCACTGTTAGTTGACCTAAAAATGAAAAAATTAAATATTTTGATCAATTTTAATAGGGGCATTTTCGTCAATCACATATTAATGATTAAATTAAAATCCAAAAAGAAAAAAATTGCCCCACCCCACCCTACTTTCACTAGTTTAATTGATAATTTAGGGTTCCACCACTGGTATTGGGGATGTTTATGTCAATACAAGATATTAAGTCAATTAGGGCGATCGTTGATGACCACAATAATAAAATTGTTTATTAAGATTTAATTAAATAATGTTTAAAAAATTTTAAATAATATATAAATGCACTAAAACGTGAAAAAGTCATATACATTTGAAAATATAATCCAACACAATATAAAATAATAAGAAAAAAAAAATGTTTTCAATCATATATGTACGATCAAGTTTCAAGTTTTTTACGAACTCAAACGTAACAGTTTATACGTAAAGCATTATTAAATGGCAAAGACAATCTCTGAGTTTGGGCAAAGGTTACGCAAAATTTTGAAATCAATGGTTTTTAAAACTAAAACTATTTTTAGCCTCAAAAGAAAAAAGTATTTTTCAAATTTTTAAAAGAATAAATAACAACACTTAAATTGTCCAAATTCGAATTTTATAAAATAAAGTAATAAAATCTACAATAAAAGTATATATATCATAGAGTAATAAATTGAGTCAATAAATTTTTTAAAGAAATTATTTCGAAATCGAAAACGAAAACTAATATATAATTGTTTAGTTATTATTTATTTTATTGAAAAATTAAACAAAAAGTAGAAAAGCAAAAAATTGAATCACATACCTCCATTGCACACAATAGCCCTTCCACCATATGAGCTACACTTCTTTTGTTGAACATTGGTTCAATTGTTAATTAATATTTAATCATTATTTACAATGTTTAAAAATTGAAAGAGAGAATGTTGTTAAAGGGAATCGAACTCGGTATCTCACGTGAAAAGAGGCCTTCTCTTCCAAATAATCTATACACCATTTCCGTATTAATTGTACAATAATACACACACACACACAAGCACACATATATAATTATTTCTCATAAATCTTAATTAATTTTTATCCGTCCCTACCCAATACCATCCAACATGAAACAAAAATGATTACAAAAGAACATAAAACTGTTACATTCCCAAAAAACTACACATCCTCAAAAACCATGCAACAAAATACCTAATTAACTTGCCAAAAAGGATTTCAGTCTTTAACTTTCAGAAGCGAAAACAAAAGCAAAAATAGAGCTTCTTAAGATAAATCAATCCTGAACTTCCAGTGCTGGCCATAGAGGTCCTAAACAAGTTCTTTTTTATTAAAACTTGGGAATCAATTTTAAAAAGTCAATATTATTAAAAGGAGTAACATAAATCCTTATATGTTGATTGTTGCTCTATATATCAGTAATTAGTCGATGTGGAATTTTTTTCCTTATATCGCAAGATAAATGGCTCATTTGAATGTAAATTCCTATGCTTGTTTTTTGAATCTTAATCGGATCAAAATGCTCATTAGAGTTTAATGAATTCTAATATTATCTCAAGACTTGATGTTCCATCTTAAAAAAAATCAATTTTGTTAAAAGAAATAATCTAAACCCTTAAATGTTGGTTGATATTTCTATAATTAACTAATATGAAATTTATCCTTTTACACTCTTGCTGTGTCCATGTTGTCCATACTTCCTTCACTTTATCTTTGTTAAGATTTGGGGTTCTATATTAAAAGATCAACTTTATTAAGAAGAGTAATCCAAACTTCTATAAATTGATCTATGTTTTTCATCTTTATTCGATATAGGATTTTATCCCTTTACATGTCTCCGCAAGATGATGACTCGTTTGTGAAGGGAAATTGGCACAATGATGCATTGCCCATTGGGTCGAAACTGATGAGCCCAGCTGGAAATAATTCTGAACCCAGCTACCTGATCCACTTAATGGCTGAAGGAAAAACGTGTTTGGCTTATATAGTTAAAATCGTGTTTTTACTTACCTTGCAAAATCAACGGTAATGGTGTCACCACGTGTCGCCTCCAATGTCGTTGGATTGGCGACTGTAGAGTGACCCATTTAAATGGCATTCTAGGGTTTGAGATTCATTTACTACTGGTTTCTCGACTCTTCCATTGCTCTCGTTGAGTCTGCGCCGTTTTAAGTTTCTTCTTGATCTCTCTGATGAAAATCAAAACTCTCCTTTGATTTTCTGATTCTCTCTCAAATGATTGTAATCTTGTGTGATTTCTATTTGAGTCGAGGCTTATGTTCTTAAATTAACTGTTGTAATCTGAGAGTTGAGTTCTTGTGTGAAATACGGGCTGAGTCTGAGTGTTTAGACTCTTTGTAATCTATCAGTTGGTTGTGATTTACGTTAGAAGGGTATTGTATAGTGATTGAGGCATGGGAACACTTATTTTGCCGTTTGGGCTGTAAAGATAAGTTCATACCTTAAATTTCCAGTTTTCTTTTTTAGATCTCTGATGTACTTTGAAGTTTAATTGTTTCTGTTATTTTAGATCTTTTGTTTTCACTATCATTTTCTAAGCACATATTCTTTGTTGAAGTAGCGTACTAATTTGTGAACTCCTCCCAACAGTGGTATCAGAGCGTTCAGGATGGAGTTCTTGATACATTGAGCGTTTTATTTTTGACACCAAGACCAGTTTGTTTTCTTTGAGCGTGACTGTGACTTCTTGAAACCCTAATTAAAGGGCTTTGGTGAGATCTGTCCACTACTTGACTCTTTTACGTTCTTGTCAAACTAAGTGCTAGTTGTTGGGTGATCTGAAGTGTTTGTTCTGTTTACTATCTTGATTAATTTTTTTTTCTCGGACTTGGTTAAATTGTCTGTATAGTTTACAATTTCTGCCTTGTGTCTTATTTTTTGAAAAACCTGAATCAAGGCTCCAGTAATACCTTTGTCCAGAAACTTAGAGTTCTCTGAAATCTGAGGGTTACTTGGATCAAAGTCAAGATTCTTGATAATCTTACTTTTGAAAAAACACTCATCCTTTCCTTTTGTGTACAGTGTGATATCACTCTTAAGTGACTGCTCTTTGAACTTGTAATCAGTGTATTCTGTAGAATCTCCTTTGTGGCAATTCTTGACTTATCTGCATTGTAAGTTATTAGTTGGTGTCTGATTGATCTGCATACATCATTGACTTAAAGAAAGAATGACTTCTTCAAGATTTGAAATGGAAGTTTTTAATGGCAAATGAGACTTTAGTCTCTGGCGCCAGAAAATGAAAGCCCTCTTATTTCAACAAAAATGTGCTAAGGCTATTGATGAGTCATGGCCTACTGATCTTGAATCTAGTAAAGTGACTGAACAAGATGAAACTGTATGGAGTACTGTTTTCTTGCATTTATCTGACAATGTGATTAGAGAAATTGGTGAGACTAAGACTACTGCTGAATTGTGGAAGAAATTGGAAACCACCTATTTGAATAAAACTATGCCCAATAAGGTGTATCTTTTAAAATAATTTTTTGGTTTCAAACTGGACCCTTCTCTTGATCTTGAATCTAATATTGACAGATTCAATAGACTATCCCGTGACCTAGCCAACTGTGATGAGAAGCTCTCAAAAGATCAGTTGATTGTGGTTCTTCTAAACTCTATTAGTGATAAGTATAAAGATGTTAGAAGTGCTCTTGAATATGGGAGGGATACTCTAACTACTGAGGTGATAATTAATGCTTTAAGATCTAAAGAGTTAGAATTAAAATCTGACAGAAAGGAATCTGTTAGTGGCATTAATTTGATGATGAAGTCCAAGTCTAATCCAAAATATGGAAATCCTAATAAGAAATTTGGATACAAGAAAAAGGGCAACTTTAAGGACAAAAATAAAATGAAGACAAAAGGCAAGAAATGCTTCTATTGTCTAGAAGAAGGTCATTTTATTAAAGAGTGTCCTAAAAGACTTAATGATTCTAAAAACAAGTCTAATAAGGATGGTGGGGCTGCTTTGGCCTATAATGATGACAATATTGATGAAGTTTATGTGGCTGTCAGTCATCCACCTAGTCAAGAGTGGATTCTTGACTCAGGTTGCACCTATCATATGTGTCCTAATAAGGATTTGTTTGCTGATCTTGAAAATGTAACTGGTGGTAAGGTTTTAATGGGTAATCACATGACATGTCAAGTTAAGGGTATAGGAACTATTATTTTGAACTTAAAAGGAAATAATAAGTTGATTCTTGAAAATACTAGATATGTTCCTGACTTACAAAGAAATCTGATCTCTTTAGGAGTCTTAGATGACCTTAATTTTGACATTGTAATCAATGAGGGATACATTAAAATCTTAAGGGACTCTAATCTGATTATAAAAGTCCCCAAGAGACATGGCCTTTACATTTTACAATCTGAAAATATTTTGGATTCCACTGCAGCAGTAATCTCAGTCCCAAATGATAAATCACAAATATGGCACAAAAGATTGGGCCATATTAGTGATAAAGGTCTTCAGATTTTGAAAAAACAGGGTGTGTTTGGAAAAGATAACATTGAAAAATTGAGTTTTTGTGACTATTGCATTTTAGGAAAACATAATAGATTACCTTTCCTACCTGGAATGCATAAATCTGTCTCCATACTTGAATACTTGCATGCTGATCTGTGGGGACCAGCAACTGTGTGCACACATTCTGGTTATAAATATTTTTTGCTTGTCATTGATGATTTTTCAAGAAAAAATTGGACTTTCCTTTTAAAATCTAAATCTGACACTTTTAATGTTTTTAAAGAATGGAAACTTTTAGTTGAGAATCAAACTGATAAGAAAATTAAAGTTTTAAGAACTGATAATGGTTTGGAATTCTGCAACTTTGAGTTTGATGAATTGTGCAAATTATCTGGTATGTTAAGACATAGAACTGTCACACACACACACACCTCAACAAAATGGCTTGGCTGAAAGAATGAATAGAACTATTCTTGATAAAGTTAGATGCATGTTGTTGTGTTCTGGCCTGCCAAAAATTTTTTGGGGTGAAGCAGTTAAAACTGCTAGTTATCTGATAAATAGATGCCCCTCTAGTGCTATAGACTTTAGGATCCCAGAAGAGAAATGGAGAGGTACACCAGTAGACTTCAGTAACTTGAGGGTTTTTGGATGTGCAGCCTTTGCTCATCAAACTGAAGGAAAACTAGAACCTAGAGCTCTTAAGTGTGTTTTTCTGGGCTATGGTGAAGGGGTTAAAGGCTATAGATTATGGGTGAGAGAGCTTAAAGGCTATAAGGTCATCTTAAGTAGAAATGTAGTTTTTAATGAAGATGACCTACCCTGCTTTAAGTCTGAACAACAATCTGTAGAATTTTCTGAGTCAAACCAATCTGAAGATAGGAGAAAAAGGGTTGAGCTTGAGGTGGAGCAATCTGGGGATGAATCCAGCCAATCTGTCCCTCAAAATAATGAGGAATCTGAACCTGAAAATCAAACTGGTGAGGTTCCTGAGACTGTTTATGAGCCTGAACAGTCCTTAGCTGACTATCAACTGGTTAGGGATAGGGAAAGAAGGATAATTAGACCTCCTGTTAGGTTTGAAAATGATGTTTCCCTGCTGACCTATCATGATATGATTGAGGAAGAACCTGAGTCCTTTGAGGAAGCTTTGAGTAGCCAAGATTCTAAAAATTGGCTTGCAGCCATGCAAGATGAAATGGAATCCCTAAACAAAAATAAAACTTGGATTTTGGTAAAAAGACCTGAGGGTAAGAGGGTTGTAGATTGTAAATGGATTTATAAAATTAAAAGGGGTGAACAAAGTGAGAATGACATAAGGTACAAAGCCCGTTTGGTAGCAAAAGGTTTTACTCAAAAAGAGGGAGTTGATTTCAATGAAATATTTTCCCCTGTAGTAAAATTCACTACAGTTAGAGTCATCCTTGCTTTGGCCACTCAATTTAATTGGGAATTAGACCAATTAGATGTAAAAACAGCTTTTCTAAATGGAGATTTAGATGAAACCATTTACATGAAACAACCAAAAGGATTTGAAGTGAATAAAAAATCTGACTTAGTATGCCTTCTTAAAAAATCTTTATATGGCTTAAAACAAGCTCCAAGACAATGGTATAAAAAATTTGACAACTTTGTTCTTGGACTTGGGTTTAAGAGGAGTAACTTTGATACTTGTCTTTATTGCAAAGGTAAAGGTGGAGCTAATTCACTTTACCTATTACTTTATGTGGATGACATGCTATTAGCAAGCCATGATATAAAGGAAATTGAAGAAATCAAAGAAAAACTAAAATCTGAATTTGAAATGAAGGATTTAGGTCCAGTTAGAAAGATTTTAGGTATGGAAGTAAAAAGAGATAGAAGAGAAGGCACACTAAGTCTTAGCCAAAAATCCTATATTCTGAAATTACTCAGCAAATTTTCTATGACTGAATCCAAATGTGTTAGTGTCCCCTTAGCAAATCATTTTAAACTGTCAAATGATTTATGTCCTAAAACTAAAGAAGAGATAGAAAGAATGGCACATGTGCCTTACCCTAATGCTGTTGGATCTGTAATGTATCTCATGGTATGTTCTAGACCTGATTTAGCATATTCTATAAGTGTTTTAAGTAGATATATGTCAAATCCAGGTGAAACACATTGGGAAGCAATGAAATGGCTTCTTAGATACATTAAGGGGACCTCAAACTTAGGGATTCAGTTTAGAAAACAAGCTGAGGGAGTTATTTTAAAGGGGTTTACTGATTCTGATTATGCAGGTGATAGAGATAATCGAAAATCTACTTCTTCATACATGTATACCTTGTGTAACTCTTGCATAAGTTGGAAATCACAACTTCAAAAGATTGTGGCATTGTCTTCAACTGAGGCTGAATACATTGCAGCCACAGATGCTATAAAAGAAGGAATTTGGTTAAAAGGGTTACTAAATGAATTTGGCTTTATTAATGATGTTGTTCTTTATTCTGATAGTCAATCTGCAATTCATTTAAGTAGAAATCCTGTGCTGCACAATAGATCTAAACATGTTGATGTTAGATTTCATTTTATTAGAGAAGTTATTTCACAAGGTGTTGTGAAACTTGAAAAGATTTCTACTCATTTCAACCATGCTTATGTAGGTACCAAAGTATTACCTTTAAACAAATTCCTGGACTGCTTGACTTTGCTCAATGTTGCACCTTGCTAAATCTGTGGATGCTGCAAATCTGTGCAAATGTGTGCCTATGATATTCTATACATAAAAAGACCATTGATGAACGTGAATCATTGTACCAAGGTGGAGTATGAAGGGAAATTGGCACAATGATGCATTGCCCATTGGCCCCGAAACTGATGAGCCCAGCTGGAAATAATTCTGAACCCAGCTACCTGATCCACTTAATGGCTGAAGGAAAAACGTGTTTGGCTTATATGGTTAAAATCGTGTTTTTACTTACCTTGCAAAATCAACGGTAATGGTGTCACCACGTGTCGCCTCCAACGTCGTTGGATTGGCGACTGTAGAGTGACCCATTTAAATGGCATTCTAGGGTTTGAGATTCATTCAATATTGGTTTCTCGACTCTTCCATTGCTCTCGTTGAGTCTGCACTGGTTTGAGTTTCTTCTTGATCTCTCTTATGAAAATCAAAACTCTCCTTTGATTTTCTGATTCTCTCTCAAATGTTTGTTATCTTGTGTGATTTCTATTTGAGTCGAGGCCTATGTTCTTGAGTGAACTGTTGTAATCTGAGAGTTGAGTTCTTGTGTGAAATACGGACTGAGTCTGAGTGTTTAGACTCTTTGTAATCCATCAGTTGGTTGTGATTTACGTTCGAAGGGTATGTATAGTGATTGAGGCAATGGAACACTTATTTTGCCGTTTGGGCTGTAAAGATAAGTTCATACCTTAAATTTCCAGTTCCTTTTTTAGACCTCTGATATACTTTGAAGTTTAATTGTTTCTGTTATTTTAGATCTTTTGTTTTCACTATCATTTTCTAAGCACATATTCTTTGTTGAAGTAGCGTACTAATTTGTGAACTCCTCCCAACAGTTTGAGTAGATCAATCTTAAAATCTGCGTGCTTAATTTTTTTTAGTCTTAATGGGATCGAATTACTCGTTGGAACTTAACAGACTTTAATTCTATGTAAAGATTTAATGTTCAATCTTAAAATGTCAACCTTATTAAGAAGAGTAATCTAAACTCTTATAACTTAGTCTAATATTTTTCATTTTTATTCGATGTAAAATTTTATCCCTTAACAATATTCAGTCCAATTCTGCTTCTGTTGCTCGACGATGGTTGCTGCAGTTCACCGACCTCTTTTCTTTGACTTTTTAGGCCTCCCAGCCCTGTTGGTATAGAAAGGTGGCGTCAATGGGTGTTGTCCTGCATTAGGCCACAATTCTAGACCTTTCAAAGGAGAAATGATAGCTCAATATGTCCTCACGTAAGCTTCCTTCTTATGCGAACTGTTGACCTAGTCCATGTGCGGGACATCTGTCGAATCGAGTGAAGCAAATTACGCGGCCATATGGTATTCCTGTAGTTGCCAAATTCCACATGAATACGTTTTTTATCTGAAGTCCAAAGTCCACAGCATTAATTATCCTTGTAGTGTGCCTAACTTGGAACTTCTGGTTGGTTACTTGAGTGGGATGCCAAATTATTTCCTGAAAGATTGCAATTCTTATCAAGAACTTCTGGTCTTGCTAAGATATGTGTTCTTGATGTAGTTTTGGTTAGTCTCGTGTTATCTAGGGAAGAAAAAGTTGTACCCATTATTGTTGATTATAATGGAAGATCATTCAGAATTGTGTCGTAGATGTAGGTATATTGTCGAACTATGTTAAATATTGCCATTTATTTCATGCATTCTTTATTTGATTATTACTCTATTTGATTATCTCCAATTAGGCTTGCACAAGAAATGAGAAATTGTTTATTCCGCTGCACGGTTGCTCGATATCATATTAGAAATTGGCCTAATTTCCCATCACAACGTTGTTTAAGAGCATCTCCAATAAATTATCTATTTATAAATAGCATCTTATTGATAATAGTGAACGTATTTAAATTTAGAAAATAATTTTCTTTTATGCACTCCATTCATTTCTCTAATTTGACTATTCGTTTTGCTTTTTCGAAGAATAGAGCCAAACCCACTTTACTTTAAAAAAATATAGATGAAGAGTCATTTGGAGCTTATTTTTAATCACCGGCTTTTTAAAATAGAAAGTATCTCATATTTAGAGTCTATTGGAAATGTTCTAATGCACATTATTATTATTCATTATTTGGTACAATATCGTACTAAAAGATTAAATAAGTTGTATAATTGTTGTACAGTATATTAGAGTAATCCGAAAACACCCTTGTTTGACTTAATTTTTTAAAATTTATTTTCAATCACATATTTTATACGATCCACAACTTTTATTAATTTTTTAACTACACATTTTACTAACTTTTATAAAAATCTAATTTGTATTCAAACGAAGGGAATTTTGGGAAAGCAAGCAGAATTGACAACTACTTATATGTTTGTAGACATTTCTAGGTAATAATCGCTTTCAAAAAGAGTTTTTGGTGCCAATTTCATCATCCCACCATTGTTAACATAAAGTGGATACGACAGTGATTGAAATCGAGCTTAGTCTAAACATCTTACTTTGTACACAATGTACAATATTGTCATTTAGGCTTGAAGAAGTTGGCATCTAGTCCATTAGCTATTAGTGTACTCAAAGATGAAACGAGTAATACTAAGCTGAGCAACACACCCAACGAGCCGAGACCTACGTTGAGGCACCACATTGGACTCATCGTCCGAGGTTTCTTCATCACAATCCACATGAAGCATGGATAAGACAATGTCAAAGGTAATACTATCGCGCCGATGAATAAACCCAAACTTCCCAAGAAGGGGAATGCCACTGAAATAAAATACGTCAATCCTCCAAAGAAGACACGGATCGCTGATCGGATCCATCTAGGGCACGGCTCGTTTTTCTTGGTGACGTAAAGGCGCTCTATGTTGTCTAACACTACCATGGCATAAATTTGGAATGCACACATGTAGTGTAACAACATTGTCAAACATATTGTACCAATGACATACTTTGATGTGTTGTTTTTGTGGAACTTCATTAATGCGCTTAAAATTCCTCCATTAAAGGGTATCTGAGGATGGAAAAAGTTAAATCTCAGTATTAATTGGAGCAATTCTTCTATATCTATATCTGTATATCTAATTATAGAAATCTTACTGTATTTCCATAAGCCCAATATCCAACAATTGCAATGGGAAATAGACATATTGCTACAAGTAAATATGATATTGTCACTCCTCTCCACATAGGCACGGGCGAAGGACGTTTTTGATTCGAGTGTATTGTCCCCTGTATCAGTAAATTATTTCAGTGTCTTTTAAACTCGGTAAAACATGCTAATATATGGTACATGTTAATTTTATCAATGAATACCTGTATTTCAAGTACAAGATTGTGACCTCTGAATACGAGAGCAATGTATCCTATACCATTCAAGGCATTACGAATTCGGACCATGTCCGATGTTGATGCCTCCGAAGGGTCATGGGAAATACCTTTTCCTTGACCCTTGCTGAGGGATAGAATCCATATCATGCTACAATATGTGACGGCCATAATCGAACCGATAAATGAAACCGTGGACAGAGAGTTCAAATTTGGGAAGAATTGAGACAACAAGATTGACAAGCACACAAAGACCAAGAACCATTGTGCACCGGTTAATGTCTTGTCATTGCATTGCAAATTATCACCACAAATGACTTTGTAGAAAAGCTCCATGATCCAACCCCCATTGATTATGAACAAGACGCATGTGCCACCTGCCAGGTACATTGTTGGGAATATCGCTAGCAACTTTCCTAATTTTGGACCTAAAATCAAAGCCATGCACTAGTGTCACACTCGAAATTCATGAAAAATGAAATAATATATATATATATATA
>CAIGRB010120753.1:3705-17358 GCA_903798255.1 Fraxinus quadrangulata
AATTAATTAAATTATTTTTATTTTTTCTAAACAAATTAGCAAATTAATTAAACAAACCAAGTCCAGCCAAGTCTAGCAAAATTAATTTTTTGTTAGCCCAACATTTGGGCTTTATCCTTCCTCTTCCCATTCTAATTAATCTTATTGGATAACTTATTATTAATATGTTTTTAAATTAGGCTATGTTAATTTGTAAAAGTTATGAATGAACATATTATTAGTTGTATTTATGAAGTGTTGCTGTAAATGTTAAAAAAATTAATTATGGTACGGAATTGAACCGAACAGAACCCGAAAAGTTCCATAATTATATTTGGACCCGATGGTTCCATTTATTAAATACTAGAAAATTTTGGATCGGTTCGATTCGGTTCTCTTCAGAATCGAACCGAACCAACCCATGTCCAGCCCTAGAGAAGAATTTATTTGACAATATTGAAAACAGCGTAATTACAGAAAGCCATCGAAGTATGAGAACAAGTAGAGATCAATTGTAATAAGAAATTAAATGTCTTAATTTTTTCACAATTTTTTTTTTTTTGCAAGTTTGATTGTTCCTCTTAACTTAAAATGTCTATGTCCACCACTGCTAGTGCTAGTACTTGCTTTGTAATACTTTAACTCAAGTCATTACTCATTAAACTTGGCATTTTCCTAACTTCATCTCATTTTATATATTGTGATAATGTGGGATTTATGTGTCTTTTACTCCAAAATGAAACAAATCGAGATATAGATAATTTTTGTTTGTGACCATGTTTAAAATGGTACCCTTCAACTAACTCATTATTTCCTCTACTCACAACTTGCAGACGCTTGAACCAAGACTGGGTCTCTCATGCTCGACTACACAAACACAGTTCCAAAATTGGCCTCTTTGATGGAACTATTATGGGATATGTTAAAGATAGTATGAAATAGTTATATTTATCTTGTGGATAATATTAAATAGGTATCATAATCTTATAGATAACTATTTACTATTATCATAATCTTGTAATGATCATTATCTGTTGTTATTTTTTTGTATTTATCTCTTGTACCATTAGTTATATGTTATATGTAAGTAGTATAATTGAGGTAGGTTACGTATACTACAAATATATGACATATGGTCAATACAACCGTGTTGTTGATTTCTTCAATCACACTTTGTTCACTTTAATTCAATATAGTATTTATTTTTTATTTTTTTAGAAAAAAAGATGGATGACTGAAGAAATGATAATCAATTAATGCTTGGTACAAGTTCGTTTTACATATTCTTTGCATCGCAAACAATTTTCTTTGAGGAAATTTCTAGAAAATGACAAATTAGTGAGATGAAATGAAAATGAGCATTCTCTTATTGTTTTATAAACAGCCATTTTCATTATTTATATTTAATAGCCAATGCCACAACTTGCATTTTTTTAATTATAGTTTTATAGAAGACGAGCCTTGGATCAAAATTTTCTTAATATTGAAGGAAAGCCTATTAAGTATTCACACATTGAGCCTAGCTTGTGGTTTTTTAATTATTGAAGGCCCTCACTTGTTATTTCCTTAGTGTTGAGGCAAGTTGTTAAGTCCTCGCTCGTTTGAAGTCAACTTGTAAGGCCTCTAATTATTCAGCAAGTCTAGCTCACAATTTTTTAATTATTTAAGACGAGCCTATAAGTTCTTACACAAAAAGATTGGCTCATAATTTTCTTCTTACTGAATTCAAGTCATAGCTCGTAATTCTCTTATTCTTCAAGAATATCTTTATATATGTCCCTTGTCAGCAAGATGATCGCATTTAGAAGTTGAATTAGTGGGGAGCCATGACCCTTTCGAGGGCATGACCCTTGCGAGGGAAATAACAGTAAAGATTCAATTGAAATTTTGTTGAAAGTTCAATAACCGCAAATGAAATTTACCCAACATTTGCACAACTTTCTCGTTGAAATAATTTCGGAGAAAATGGAGATAGAAAGACTTTTTTTTATGGTCATGTTTTCTTGTATATATATGAACACAAAATGAATAATAAGTGGGAGTGACAAAATGAATAGAAAAATTAAAATATATATACGTTTGCATGATTCATGCCTCCCCGACTTGATCAAGTGTGCTTTTCAAATAAGAACATACCTAGTAATTTGCAATTCAAAGATTTTGTGACAATATTTTTTAATATTTTCTTTTTCGATTTTAACCTTTGAAAACATGTCTTCTAGTAGAATTCACTCCAAGAGAACTGATCTTATAGGCATCTTATATCAACTATCACCTACCAGGATAGTTTCTTATAATTATGGACAAAACCAATATGTGACTTGTAAAAAGTAAACCAAATATTTTAATTAATTATAATAATTAATAATGAGCTTTCTAAAATATTTTGTTTTTTTTTACCAAACACAAAAATAAATAAATAAAAAATATAATTTGCTCTATTTAAAGAGTATAAACATTACATTTGAAAATTCTTATATTTGGAGAATGAAATATGAAATAATGTGGCTTGACTTGATTATTATTCACTTGTGGCACGAGTTAATTTTTTAAAAAGAATAAATTTATTCTTTATATTTCTACTATTTCATTGAAATATTTATCGCTGGATGAATTGATGACTTGGGACCTGATACTGTGGTGGGGTCATTGACCAAGTCGGGAGATGGCAACTCCTTTGAGGTAAGATTTTACATTTATATCCTTTTACCATTTAAAATATTAATATAGTTAGATAGAGATCGTTACCATCCCCACATTGTTGTTGAAATAAGTATACTGCTGCTGATACAAGTTGAATCAACAAATATCATTCATCTGGCTACAATTTTCATTTCCTTAACTTTCGAATTTGGATGCTCAAATAGGAACAAGAAGTAAAATAACTATTTGGAATGTAGATGTTTGAATTACATGCATCCTTCTTCAAATGAGGGTTATTTATAGATTTTCTTCTAAGTTTTGGAATGATTTGGTTATTTTGAGGGAATGACATATGACGGCTCCCGTATTGGTTAAGAATCATGCTTATTCAATTGTCCATGTGCCCTTTATTGATAGCCGTAGTCAGTTTGGATGTAAAAAATGGTTCGTGATTTTTTAGGCAAGCCTTCTGCTTGTTCATTCCCTTCACAGGTCGCATTGCGCCTCGCCAATGGGGTAACTCTTGCGAGACGTATTCCTGATTTCAACAAATTGTCCGTTCAGTTAGATTTTATTATTTATATTTAAATTAGGACTTTACTATTTCACAATTTCGAAGTTGCGAACTTCCTTGACGGACTGGCTTGATTTACTTATTTTGCAATTAATGTCTAGGCAGATGGAACATTTCTAGAGTCTTTTAATGCCAGTTGGCACATGGGTTCAAAAATGTTCTTCTGACTTTTACTGTCCCTCTTGTACGATATATGCTTGTTTATGACCGTTCATCTTGTGTCCTTCAATATTTGATGGCTACAATTATTTGACATTTCGGATGAACGAGTCCATTGGGATTTTATGATTGTGATAGGCTCCTTCCAGCACTATATATATGCGTCATGTTGCTGTTTATTTTATTTTTCTTGATCATATACGATGTCCTTTGCTTCCTTGTTTACTGTTTGATTCCAAGGAAATCTCTATTCACTAGGTATTGAAATAGAAGGTTGAAAGGGCCAGGGTATGCTGCAAGAGCGTAGATGAGTGATAAGTGTAAGAGGGTGCCTAAAGGGCAGCGGCAGCTGTATGGTTCCACATGCCGTCACTACATTAAGATTAACAATATTGTCAAAGCCCATGGGGGCATATCTGTATTACTCGCACGCGCACTACTACTGCCCCCCGCTATCCGCTGAAGATCAAGATAAAGTCAATTTTCTTTTAATAAGATATAGGATTAGGTATAGTTGGTCGGAGTTCCAAACCTTTGTGCATGCACCTCCGTACAAGTTCTGGTCACACTGGACTTCTTTTCCATTTTCTCGTTATTTATTTACCTTCCTTCTTGATTCCCCTATATCTTCCTGATGAATCATTATTGTATCTTATTAATTAGTGTATTTTATACACTTATTCCAAGCCTAAAATAGTGATATTTGATAATTCTTTTGATAAAATATATCTCATTGTTGTATTTTATATTATATAGGTAAAACCATAGTTATAAAATCCGGCCGGCCGGGCCTGGCTGATCGGATCGAAAAACCAGCGGCCCGGAATAGGGTCCGAACCGGACAGATATAAATTTGCTTCACTCGGTCAAAATCGGGCTTTGACCGAGTTAATCTGCGATTTACCCGGCCTAGTTGACCGGTTTGATTGGGTTTTAAAATCATCTTACAAAATTTTTGGGTCCAAACGAATTGAACCTTAGACCTCAAAGAAAAATAATAGGTTTCTCACCACTTGAACATAAAGTGTTTTAGAGTTACTTGTGTGCAATAACTTATATCTATCTAATGAATCATTTATAGGTTTTATAAAAATATTCTTTTAAAAACATTTGGTCCAACCATTTACCTTATTTTATAGACCTAAATATTTAATGAAAAATAAATGCAATGACTCGCCGGGTCATCGGTTGGACCACAACCCATTGACCCAATGTATTGTCCGGGTCTGTGTCCGGATCGAGTCTAACAACTATGGGTAAAACTAATGGTTGAAAAAGAAATTGAAATAAAGAAGCAAAAAATGGTGAAAAATGACGAAATCAAAAGTTTGAAGACCAAAATGAAAATATCCAATAGTTGATTTGGGCCACAAGATGATACTTCGAAAATTGTTATGAGACAATTGAATGCAATTAGAAGTTAAAAATGAATGAAATATGATCAAAATATTATCACAAATCAATTTTCAATCGCACAAGTTGTATTCCAGATTTTTAATCAAAGATTGAGACCCATTTTTGGTATAGTAAATTTTTGAATTGGAAATATTCTATTTCTAGAATTGTTATAGCCCTTTGAAGTAGATTTCCAACATACTTTGATTCACTTCAATCAGTTATCGAGAGAGAAAATTTTGATCAAAATAGTGACATTATGTAGAGAAAAAAATATACACGCGCAAAGATAACTTTCCTTATTCGATTGGAATTCTTTTGAAAATCAATTTGGACGTGATTTTCAACTCTTACAAATATCTAACAGCAGAATACATATTGGACACCTCTCATATACATCTCATACTACAATATTCCATCAATTTTCATCATAAAAGAGGGGCAAAATCATATATTGTGAGTATAATTCAAAGACGAAGTTCAAAAGCTCATCAATTGGAGATTAAACCTGAAATTTGTGGGCAAAGAAGCAAAAGAATTATTAAATATTTATCAAGATTATTTTGAAAAAATTCAAGAGCATCAAGATCCATCTTCCTAAATTCATTAGTTCACAATTCTGGGTAATGTTCTATATATTTATCATGATTTATTATAATTTCAATATATTATGCTAATTTTATACATTGCTAGGAAGAGATTAACCGTTGCTGTGAAATTTTTAGTTTTTGATTAATTATTTTGACTTCAATTTAGTTTGATTTGTGGATGTTTATTATCGTTTTTATCGTTCTTTTCAATCGCTTGATCACCAATTGAATTGTTAGTAGATTTTATAGTTATCGAAAGAGACAATCTGGTTTAAACATAATATAATAAATATTGTAAGGTTCGATAGATAATAGAGATGGACATTTATGCTTTATATGGTTTCAATTGGTGTTATAGCACTTGTCAATGCATTTATCATGTTCGCATTCTTCATCAAGATATAGAAGGGTCATATGAGGGGAATATATTCGATTGCTATCGAGAAAAGCTTTCAATTAAATTAGGAACATTAACCAACTTGAATAATTTCAAATTTTCATTTTAATTGTTACACTAAAAATGAAATAACAAGGGTGATTTGACATCTTAGCAATGCATCTTATACATTTCAAAAACACGTTTACTTGCTTTCACTAGTCTAATTGATAATTTAGGGATTAGTATAGAACAATCATAAAAACTTGTTATCGTGTGTTTGACATTCTATTTATCATTATATTACTTGACCACGATCCCGTATACTTATTGGTTTATAAATGACAACTTGTACCTTTACCTTATTCAACAAGGTAGCTTTAGGATTGCCATAATATTTAACCTACCATACTATAGTCGCATATTTGTGATTCTGAATTTATTGTGTATGATTCATAGGCTAGCATAGGATGGTTTGGAAGCTACAAGCCTATCATGCTCTTGCATTTTCCTCAAATATGCATCTATGAGGAATCATCATGCAAGGCACAGTTCCAGATATTTTGATAAATCCTCATGTATTTCCTTCCTAATAAACACCTGGTCAACTTCTAAAGGCTGCTTGGAGCAAAGGGATTGAATTTATTCTCCATCGATCCTTCATCTTCTGACTGCAAGAATCTTTGCAGGAACAATGATTATGCAGGGTGATTTAATTCATGAAACATGGCTTTTGACCTTGTAATAGTTTTTACTTTGCATAAGATGTCGTGTAACTAGTAGTTTTTACTTCGCATAATACGCCTTTTGGCTATGCAATGGACATAGTTTGCAAGTATCACTTGTCTTGTAGCCATCTTTTTCATTAATGAGAATTTTCATTTTGTTATATTTTCTTACTTTATGAACATTATCCAATTTTGTTATTTGATTTGCGTAGTTAATATTAAACTAACTTAATTGGCTTCGAGTAACAGAAATGAAATTTCGTAATTAATATTAACTCTACTAAGTTGCAAGATTTGGTTCTCATTTTATTGATAATAATCTCTCAAGTTCATGCCAGTCCAAGAATGCTTAAGAGGTTCACAATCCTTTCCTACGAGCTTATACTTTCTTGCTCGTACAATCTCGATTATAGTATACGGTCTTTCCTATTTTTGATCAGAGAGCTGGAGCTCATTTCTTTGTCTACGAAAAATACTTTTTTTTAGGACTAAGTCCCCTACTTTAAAGTTTATCTTATGAACCTTAGAACTGAAATATATTTCCATCCTTTTTTGGTATGCCACGAGCTTAACATGAGAATCACTCTCTTTTCTTCTAAGAGGTCTAGGCTTACTTTCATGGATTCCTCATTTTGTTCCTCGTCATACCATGTTCTTCTTACTGAACTTATGTTAATTTCTACTGGCACCATGGCCTCCACCAAATAAGATAGGGAAAGGGGGTTTGGTGGTTCGGTATGCCCATAGGATTTATGGTAATTCATCAGCTCATAATCCCTTTGCTGAATTGAATTTCCTTAATAGGATATTTTTTAGTATTTTATTCGTAGTTTCTACTTACTTGTTGGCTTGAGGATAATATAGAGTGGAAAAGTATCCGTGGATACCCAATTTATCACACGTTGCTTTTTGCTTAATACCATGAAATTGTGTTCAGTTATTTGAAATTATTGAGTTGGGTACTCCGGACCCGCATATAATGTTTTTCCATATGAATTTACAAGTGTTAGCCTTAGTAATATTTACAAGGGGTTCAACTTTTACCTACTTAGTAAAATGATCCACTGTTACTATCATAAATCTCATCTTCGATCTTTCCCTAGCTAAAAGTCTTGCGAAGTCGATTCTCACTTGGCAATGGGCTAGGGCCCAATGCTGGTTACCCGATCTTGTACAGGTTGTTGAAGAATGGGTGTGAACGTTTGACACTTACAACATTTCCTGGTAGAGTTCATTGTATCATTTCTCATGTTAAGCAAATAATATATGTTTTAAGGCTTCTTGTACTAAGTAGTGTCCATTAGCATGATTACCACATACGCCTTCATGGATTTCTTTCATTATGTATGAAGTTTTATCTTTGCTTATGTACCTGAGCAGAGGAAGTATACACCTTCACTTGAATAAGATGTCACCTTGTAGTCTGTATCTAGCAATTTTTATTTGAAATTTTTGTGCTATTTTTTTTTATTTTGAGGGAGTACTTCGTCATTTAAATAAGAAATTATGTCTTGCATCCACAAAGTTTTATTCTATATCCATAAGATTTCCTCCCTACTTTGGCCAACTGATGGTTTTGGTAACAATTCTACAGAAACTGTTTTAAATAGGTCCAAGTCTTTTGAACTTGATAGCTTTGATACTACATGCTCATTTTCTCTCTTAGAATTTGAACAAGTTAAAACTTGTCGAAGCATTGAAGTAATTTTATGGCTTCTACGAGATATGCAGCCATTATTTTATCCTTGGTTGCGAACATATCATTTATTTGGTTTACTACCAACTACACGTTGCTTTTTATCTTAATATTTCGCTCTTATATTTCTTTTTCCAACCTACAACCCCCCAATAATGCTTCATACTTAGCCACATTATTGGTTGCTTTAAATGCGAACCTTATTGCACAATTCCATTTATGCCCTTGCAAACTAGTTAATATTACACATGCTCTCAAGCCAGTAGCTCTCGACGATCCATCCACTGACAACTTCCACGTTCTCTATTTAGGCTTCTTCTCTGGAATTGGAACATCTGACAATTCTAAAATAAAATTGTGTAATGCTTGTGCTTTGGTCGAAAATCGTCGTTTATAGCTTAACTCAAGTTGTGCCAGTTCTACTGCCCATTTCATTAGCTTTCCTGATATATCAGGCTTTTGCAGTACTTGTTTAAGTGGAAAATTTATTAATACTTCAATATTATGGCTTTAGAATTAAGGTTACAACTTACGCGATGTCGTAATGAAGGTAAGAGCCAGCCTTTCCATATCTGGACTACTTGCCTCTTTTCTTTGTAGAGCTTTAATCATATAGTAGATTGGTAGTTGTTATTGCTCTTCCTCTTTTATTAGTAGCTAACCGTCACCTTGAATACTACTAAACATAGTAGTAGCTTTTCCCAATTTCAGGTACAGCTAATAAGGGTGCTTTCCCTAGGTGATCCTTTAGGCTTGAAATGTTAGTTTGCATTCGCTACCCCACTAGAACTTCTTTCCTCTTTTCAACACTTGAAAGAAAAGGAGAACATTTGTCCGTTGCTTGAGATACAAACCTACTCAAGGTAGCGCCTTAGACTTTGCACTTCTTTTGGTTTAGATGGGGATTGAGGGTCTGAAGTTTATCGAAGTTTGCTTCAATATCTAGCTGATTGACCTTGTAACTGAAGAATTTTTCAAATTTTACTCCAAATGTGTACTCTAGAGGATTGATTTTCATCTTGTATTTTTGTAATACATTGAAAGCCTCATCTAAGTGTTTAAAGTAGTCTTTAGTCTGCGAACATTTTGTTAATTAATCTTTTATAAGTTGCCCTCGTATTTTTTAGCCAAAACGTTGTTACTTTTTAGTAATATATCTTCGATTTGTCACGGATGTGGTACATTCCTCGTCAGGTCCATACATAGGGATTTTGTTATACCTCGAATATGCATCCATGACACTTATCAGCTGGTGTTCCACAGAAGCATCCATTGGCTAATCAATTTTGGGGACCGAAAAGCTGCCTTTTGGACAAACTTTATTCAAGTCCGTAAAGTCTTGGCAGGTTTGCCATCTTTCAATACTCTTCTATACTAGGCCCGGATTACATATCCAAACTATGTAGCAAGCTTAGAGAATAAAGCCATTTTCCAATAGCTTATCTACCTCACCTTCACTCATTGGCCAGCTCCTTCGTATTTTAGGTTTGACCTAGGGTCAAGCTTCAAGGGATGACCGGTAACTTTAGGATCAATACCGATCATGTCGGTATGTTTTCAAGTGATTATATTTAGGTTCGTGGCTAGGAAGCTTTTTAGAAAACTTTTCATAGGTTCGCTAAACTCCTTGCCGATTTTGATATCTATTCTTGAATTTTTTGAGCTAACAGAAAACTTTCTAGCTCTTCGATCATTGCTGCTTCTGACGTGTACTCAATTATGCAAGGTCAATAGAGTCATCAATTTCTAGTTTATTCCCATGGTTACTTATCTTAACTATTGCAACAATTTTTAAAGCTCTTGGGCCTCCTTTTTGGTTGCTTTTATAGTTCCCGTGCAAGATTCTTTAATAGTAATTTAAAGACATTTCACCTTATTAGTAAGTGAGATGGCTAGACAAATCGAAATTTTTTATGTAAATGATCCAAAAAGTTTTTCTTCACGTTTTTAGGAAAACGGAGAAGAAAAACGCGCAATAAATTATAGTAATTTTCAATAGGGTACCCTAACATATATTGCACCTCGAAAGTAAGTTCAAAAATTTCATAATTGAAAATGATTTGACCTCTCTTAATTTGGCATGAAATTTAAATCACGTTTTTGGGAATACGGATAAGAGAAACGCGCAATAAAGTATAATAATTTTTCAATCGGGTACCCTAAATTCAAAAAATTCATGATTGAAAATGATTTGACCTTTTAATTTGGCATGAAATTTAAGAACATTATCAACATGATGATTAGCTAACAAAGCATGTCGATAATTAATGGACAACATCCTAATGTCGATAGGAAGAGTGTGTAATTGAGTAATGGTCTTTGAAGACAATGTGGCAACCCGTGGAATCTCATTTAATTAAGGGAAAACTAAAATAAATTCAACATAAAAGTCATGTAACCTAGTAAGCATGAGATCTAGGATATCTGAAATGCCTGACTTTGATGGTATTGCTTTAGGTAATTTCTCAATTATGTCAATGTTATGTGTATCGGTTACAGATGCGGTCATGATAGGGGATACAATACACTATTCACAACTCTCGATTTCCGTGTAAATGGAGGAAAGAACAAACCCATAAGGATTTTATAACTCATGACAAGTAAGGTTTGATCGTGTTAGCATACTTCTTAAAAAGTCTTTCCACCGCACTAAATATAATAGGAGAACCCTCCCTATGTTTATTTTGAACACTATCCAAAAATAAAAAGTCTTTCCACCGCACTAAATATAATAGGAGAACCCTCCCTATGTTAATTTTGAACACTATCCAAAAGAAAGGTAATCAAATCTAGAGGAATAATATCACTTTCTTCCAATGTAAATGTCATGATAGTCTCTATGGATGAGAAGACATTTCCTAAATGATTTCCTTTTAAAGCTACAAAAAAGTGTTGGAACATATCAATTATCATACGTTCACAATCTAAGTCCAGCATGATAAGTCAATACTTCGCATTAGCCATAGTATCTAGTATCATAACTGTCGTAGCATACAAATTGATGGATGTGCGCGTGAGAAATGCAAATGATGATATAATCGAGAGAAAAATGTCTCGCATTATTTCATTACAGAAAGGGGGTCGGGTACTGTAATGCGAAATATTTCACTAAAGTAAGAAACAACTGCTACGTGTATACCAAAATCAAGATGTCTTAATAGTTTATTTGAGACCAATGTTGTGCTAAGCGTCTTTTTTTTCACACTTTTTTTCTTTTTCTTTTTTTTTAAAACTAAAAATGAATTATAGTGATAATAAAAATGGAGGCCCAAACTTAGGCCCAATACCAAATCAAAATACACTAAATAAAAATGGAGGCCCAAACTGAGGCCCAATACCAAATCAATTACACTAAATAAAGATGGAAGCCCAAATTGAGGCCCAGAATACCAATCCAGAGAGAGAACGGTTGAAGATTGGTGTCCTTGGGTGTCACGAGCGGCTGTCGGAGAGAAAGAACGACTGAAAACTGGTTGTAGAGGTGGTAATTGTAACAAACAGGGGGTTGTAGTACATTGGTGGTTATAGTTGGTGGTTGTGACTATAATTATGGAAAAGTTGAGATGATTGGCTGCATCTGGTAATTTGTCGACGAGAGGTATGGTGACAACAAGATGAGACGACAATGAATTAGGGTTGTGATTCCGATATGGAGCTAAAAGCAGTGGCAGGTGACGGGTTTGATAGATGACGGGGCTAACGGTTAGAAGCAACTATGGCACTGTAGAGGATGGAGATGGAGGAGATTAGGCTTGACTGATTTGGGCCGATTGGTTTTGCAACAGGTTTTGCCTTCAGAATCAATAGCGGAAGGTGGGCTCGGTGGAATCAGTGGCGACGGACGGCTCATGGTGGTGGGATGATTGTCGACAGTTGTAGAAGAAGGGAGGTTTTGAATTTTCTTTTTTTTTTTCTCGTTTTTTTCAACTAAAAAAAATTAACAAGCAGAGCCCAAATTTAAAACTAAAACAAAGTGATGAACAGGGGTACAAATTTAAAACTATAACAAATTAACAAGCAAGGGCCCAAATGCATATGTTCTTGATCTTCCAACACATCTTGGCTACCACCATACTTTCAATGTTGAGGTTTTAGTTGCTTATAAAGGCAATTTCAATCCATCCGATGATCTTTTTCTACCTTCATTTGTGGACCTTAACCCTGACTCTTTTGCCATTTTTCATCCCATACCACATTTTACAGCACACGAAGATAAAATTGATGTTATTTTAGATGAACAGATTGTGTTAACTAAAGATGGAGAGGTTCAACACTTCTTTGTTCATGGGTTGATTGGCCTGAGTCTGATTGTACATTGATTACTAGAGAAACACTACAATAGCCTAACCTAGACTTATTGGACCTCTATCGAAGTTAGCAAGATCTTCCTTTGTCCAATTCTCATTCTACACATTCAGGGGACATTGGTGGGAACACCGATTCAGACCACTATTAACACGCTTTTATGGACGTCGGAAGAAACTCGTTCAACCCCTTAGTTTATGATTGAGCTATTAATTGCAACATTTTATAACTTATCCACTCGACATGGTCGAGTTTTCTTCCACCGCAAGAGAGCTGATGTGGACATCATCGAGATTTATTTCTTTATTATTGTTATTGAGCTTTATTATTTATGTTTTTTATTATTGGGCTTGTAGTAGCGGGTTGACTCAAATCCTTCAAGTTAGGTTTTTGCTATTTATTGGATTTTCATTGTAGTTGATTAAAATTAATAATTGTAGTACTACAATTAGTAGCCATCAACGTTTTGTTCATCTCTTCCCTATTTCTTCTTCTTGTTTCTTATTCTTTTTCTTATTCTGCTTGTTTCTTCTCCATTGATAATAATTATGTTAGACAAGTGTTTCAATATTGGATACCGTATATGCAACAATTACCGTATATGCAAGAGTTATCGTATATGCAAAGGTTACTGTCTATGAAAGAAGTACCGTATATGCAATGGTTACCGTATATGCAATGATTTAAACACTAGATTTTCACATACCGGTTTTGTATATAACAGATTCAATTACATATAACACATTTAATAATCCAGCAATTGAAAAAAAAAATTAAAATTGAATAACAAATGAAACAGTAAACTTTTAACCCGAGGCCTGCATTACAAACAGTTTCCGTAAAACAGATTCGCCCCCTCACCGTATGTGCTTAAGGTATAATTTAAGCGTCTGCTTCCCAAAATATAATGGCAGAATAGTAGAATCTGAGAACCACAGATTTTACTCCGGCGAACTGAGTTAGTGTCCGAACAATATTACCACAAAGACTGAAATATAAACTGAAAACAAAGACAAACTCAAACTATATGCAGATGAATTTGCAGATGAAATTCGTGTGTTGAAAACTAGAAAAAATCAAGATATATATATAAAGACTTGGATCTTGTAACTTGTCATTCACATTATAGCAATTACCACAAGAGTTTCAACAGTTACAGAAAATGAAAAGTCAGTTGAAAATTAAAAATGTCGCAAAACATGGACACT